>PVJD01004306.1:0-140314 GCA_004026545.1 Mormoops blainvillei | reverse complement strand
CATCTAGAAAAAGAGGGAGAGGACACAAATAAAATCAGAAATGAAAAAGGAGAAAAGACAACTGATACCACAGAAATACAAAGGATTGTAAGAAATTACTATGAACAACTATATGCCAAGAAATTTGAAAACCTGGGTGAAATGGACAAATTTCTAGAAAAATATAATCTTCCAAAACTGAATGAAGAAGAAGCAGAAAGCCTGAACAGACTGATAATAGCTGGTGAAATTGAAGCAGTAATCAAAAAACTCCAGGCACACAACACCCTGGGTTGAATGTTTTAACAGGAGAATTTTACAAAACATTTCAGGAAGAGCTTACCCCTGCTCTCTCAGACTATTTCAAAAATTCCAAGAAGAGGGAAGACTTCCAAATTCTTTTTATGAGGTCAGCATCATCCTAATCCCAAAACCAGATAAAGACACAACAAAGAAAGAAACTACAGGCCAATAACCCTGATGAACATAGAAACTAAAATCCTCAGCAGAATATTGGCATCCTGCATCCAGCAATACGTTAAAAAGATCATCCACCATGATCAAGTGGGATTCATCCCAGGGATGTAAGGATGGTATAATATTCACAAATCAATAAACATAATACATCACATGAATAAAAGGAAAGACAAAAATCTCATGATCATATCAATAGATGCAGAAAAAGCAGTTGATAAGTTACAGTGCCAAATTATGATAAAAACATTTAGCAAAGTGGGAAAGAAGGGGGCATACCTCAACCTAATAAACACTATATATGAGAAACCTGCATCCAACATTATACTAAACAGGCAAAAAGTAAAAGTTTTTACACTAAGATCAGGAACAAGACAAGGGTGTTTGCTTTCACCACTTCTATTCAAGATAGCATTAGAAGTCCTAGCCACAGCCATCTGACAAGAAAAAGAAATAAAAGGCATCCAGATTGGAAAGGAGGAAGTAAAACTGTAATCCGGTGCAGATGACATGATAGTGTATGTAGAAAACACCATAGACCCCACCAAAAAACTAGTCAACCTAATAAGTGAATTTGGTAAAACAGCAGGATACAAGGTCAATATTCAGAAATGGAAGGCATTTCTGTAAACCAACAATGAAATATCAGAAGCAGAAATCAGGGCAAAAATCCCATTTACCATAACAACAGGAAAAATAAAGTACCTAGGAATAAACTTATCCATGGAGGTTAAAGACATGTACTCAGAAAACTACACAACACTGAAGAAGAAAATTAGGGAAGACACAAATGAATGGAAGCATATACCACATTCATGGATTAGAAGAATTAACATCACCAAAAGGTCCATGCTACCCAAAGCAATCTAGAGATTTAGCGCAATCCCTATTAAAATAGCAACAACATATTTCACAGATATAGAAGAAACATTTCAATAATTTATATGGCATCATAAAGGACCCCAAATAGCTGTAGCCATTTTGAACAAGAAGAACTTAGTAGGAGGGATCACAATAACTGACATTAAGCTATAGTATAAGGCCACTGTAATCAAAACAGTCTGGTCCTGGCATAAGAACAGACACACAGAACAATGACACAGAATAGAGAGCTCAGATATAAACCCATGTTGCCATTGTTAATATTTGACTAAAGGGGGCAGGAACACAAAATGGAGTTAAAATAGCCTCTGTCCACAAATGGTGTTGGGAGATCTGGACAGCTACATGCAAATAAATGAAATTCAACCACCAACTTACACCACATACAAAAATCAACTCAAGATGGATAAAAGACTTATATAAGCTGAGACACCATAAAAATCCTAGAGGAGAACATAGGCAGGAAAATCTCAGCAATTCCATGCAGCAATATTTTCATCGATATATCCCCTAGAACAAGGGACATGCAGGAGAGAATAAATAAATAGAACATCATCAAAATAAGCTTCTGCACAGCTAAGAAAAACATCAGCAAAATGAAAAGGGAACAAAATGTATGGGAAAAGATATTTTCCAATGATATCTTGAACAAGGGTTTGATCTCCAATATATATAAAGGACTCACATGACTCCACTCCTGGAAAACAAAGAACCCAATTAAAAAATGGGCAAAGGACCTGAACTGACACTTCTCCGAGGAGGACATGTACAGGACCCAGAGACACATGAAAAGATGCTCAGCATCACTAACCATCAGAGAGATGCAAATTAAAACCACAATGAGATATCACTTCACACCAGACAGAATAGCCATCATAAACACATCGACAAACAACAAGTGCTGGTGAGGATGTGGAGAAAAGGAAGCCCTGGTGCACTCTTGATGGGAATGCAGACTGGTGCAACCACTGTGGAAAACAGCATGGAATTATCTCAAAAAGCTAAAAATGGAACTACCTTTTGACCCAGCAATTCCACTGCTGGGATTATTCCCTAAGAATCCTGAAACACTAGTTCAAAATAACTTATGAACCCCACTGATCATAGCAGCACAATTTACAATAGCCAAGAATAGGAAGCAACCCCAGTGCCCAACAGTAAATGAGTGGATCAAAAAAATGTGGTACATTTACACAATGGAATACTACACTGCGGAAAGGAAGAAGGAGCTCCTACTCTTTGTGACAACATGGATGGCACTGGAGAGCATTATGTTAAGTGAAATAAGCCAGGTGGTGAAAGACAGATACCATATGATTTCATATGCAAATGGAACCTAATCAACAAAATAAACAAGCAAGCAAAATTAACCAGCAACATTGAAATAAAAAACAAACTGACAGTAACCAGAGAGCTGGAGGGTGGGATATGACAGGGGAAAGGAAGGGGAAGGGTCATCAAGGAACATGCATAAAGGACCCATTAACAAAGCCAAATAGGGGAAGGATAGAGGGTGGGAGTTGGGTGTGTGTGGGGCTGGTGTAAGTGGTGGCGGGAAAATATTGACAAAAAAAAAAATAGACAGAGGGAGGTTGAGAATATTATAGGAAATTAGGAAGCCAGGGAACTGATATGTACAGCCGATGGACATGAACTAAGAGGTGTGGAGATGATGGGATGGGGTGCAGGGTGGAGGGGATAAAGGGGGGAGAAATGGAACAACTGTAATAGCATACTCAATAAAAAAATATACATATATATATACATATACATAAAAAAATATATATATAAAAGAACTTAACTCTAAAAGAACCTAGCCACTATATCTTGATACATAATGGCAAGTTGGAAACAAAGAGGAAAACCACATTTCTTGGATAGCCATTCAAATACATAACATTACTGTTGTTTCACCTGTGAAGACCTCTGTGACCCTAATAGATGAAATTGTACATTCCTTCCTGGCTATGGCCACTGTACCTAACACATCCTTCTGTTTTAACATCTAACCTATTCTTCGGCAATGACACATTTTCATGTAGATTTTCCACCTTAGTCTTCTGTTGTTTTCTCCATGGTATACCTAGTGTTGAGCAAGATAATAGAGACATGATAGGGTTTAATAAAAGTTTATTCACTAAAAACTGTCCATTGAAGATCATGCAAACACTTTAGCTCACTCAAAGTTTATTGGGTATTAAATATATATATATGCATTCTGTAGGTGTAGAAGAAAATATATCATTTCCAGAACTGACCAGATTAGAAAATTCTTGACATCTAATCAACTCTTCAACTTTGTCATTGCATAAAACAAGCTATTCTGAACTTATTTCAGTCTTCTTGTAATACAAAAAAAAAAAAAGCACCCAGATTTGAGTTATAATCGTCATTAATTAGCTAAGTGAACTTCAGCAATTTTGTCATCCATAGGCTCTTTTTCCCCTTCAGAAAACAAGTGGATTACACAGGATGCTGTCTTGGTTCAACTCCACCAAAATTCTTTTCTTTCATGTGAAGAAGTGTGAAGATGTTATGAAAAATGGGAATATTTTAATACAAAGCTACACCAAACAGGCTTGGGGAAATAGTAATTATATACAATTAGAGAATTTGCCATAACTCTACAAGATGTACCTCTTTCATTCTTTTTCCCTTAATTTTTTTTTAAAGAAATTGCCTTAGAGGGCACATATATCAACCGAGACAATGCAGAATATTATTGAAAGCAACAACTAAATTGAGCAGGTTCTCAGAACTTGCAATACTTACTGTGAGATTCATTGAAGATTTTTTGCTGTTATTTTGGGGAGAAGAAATTGGAAAATTACTGTAAGCAGACAAAGGAGGAATCTTAGCCATTACTGTACTACCAAATGGCAGTATCCATTGGATAAGGTTCAGTACCTCTCCTTCTAAAAACTGGGTTAGCTTTTTGAAAAAAAAATCTGCAAATACAATAATATATGGGTTCACAGTTTGCATCTCAATGATACATTTGCAGGCACATTCCTGTCATGTTAATGAGGCCTTTGCCACTGCATGACCTCAGTGACAGTTGGATCCACAAACAGCAGTTCATCAATTGATTGCAGGTGTTTCCCCTTGGAAAATAAAAAACTGCATGTACAGACCACAAGGTGAGGGAAAATTGATTTTCAACAAACACAATCTGGTGAGTTTTGAAATGTAGCTTTGGGAAACAAATTCTCTTGCTTCTGTTTTCATACATAAATGTATTCCATTTATAAAATATAGGACCAAAAACATCAATAGAAATAAGGATACATAAATTAAAAATTAAGTACAATATACCTAGGAAGGGTAAAAAACATTTTTCCTACTTAATAGAAAATAAAATCTCCTCTGGGGGGCATAACCATCCTAATTCAGAACCACTGATTCAGAGTCTTTTTGGGAAATATTTTACTTTGCTCTCTCTGTACCTATATTACAACAATTGGAAATAGGAAATTAAGAAACAGAAATTCTGCTGCTCAGTTCCTCTTCTGTCAAATTTTAAGGAGTATGACAATTTGGGGGAGATAACTCTGAGTTTAGACCTGGAGGCATAGATTTTAGTTGCCATTTTTCTCACTATGTCTGATTTTGGACATGTTTCTTAAATTCTGGAGACTGTTTTCCTCATTTACAATAGGGGTTGTGAGGGAATGGAGAGTTCTATGATCTTTACAATGCAAAAATTCTATGCTACCTACTTTGCACATTGATTTTAAGAATAAATGAGGGTATATGCAAATAATATTAATATGTTAAACTTAAAATATTTGGAGAAATGTAAGTGCTACCTGTTCAGGTCATTCCTGGCGTCTGCCAATCCCTTACCTCCCATTCCTCATGTAAGTGTAATTTAAAACTCACTCTTTCCAGAAGGCCTTTCCTGATTAACTGGAGCTTAATTTCAAATTGTGTAACTCTTCTTTTGGAATTTTCTTCAGAACCAGTTTATGAGTCATTCAAGGAAATAAGTCTTATTACTTTGTAATCACACCTCATTTGGGATCCAAACAGAATTACATAGACTGATCACTCACTCAATCCACTAGGTTTGGCTTCAAAAGACTTTTGCTGTTTCTAAAACAAAATCAAAAGTTGATTTGTCAACCTTGCCTATACTGGAAAGATTGTGTTGCAGACTCTGAAACCAATTGCAAAAGAAAGGTTTCATAAGGTTTTGCAACATAGAAATGTGGGATTGAATATATTGTTAAGAGTCACTTGAATGCAAATAATTGTCATTTGAGTCTCTTTCATGTTAGTTTAAAGAAACTTATCCCACAAATTTTTGCACAGTGTATATGTTTGTATGAGGTTATTTATCCTTATGTGTCTATTCCGTTACATTTTTTTGTTGTTTCTGTTATCAACTTTCTTGCCCTTCTCTTGCTTTGTGTGTTCCCTTGGATTACCCATAACTTTAGTTAAACCGAATTCTGTTCTTAATCTGTGCTTTCTTTTATGCAGTTTTATATGGCAAAACTAAAGACACATTCTCTTGACTAATCTCTCTTTAAATCCTTAACCATGAACCCCAAGTAACCATTAAATTCTTCCTGACAATCTTACTGTATTTCCCTAAATTATGGAATCATCTTTGTGCTGATCTAGACTATTTTTTCTTATCTTCTCTTTCTCTTTTAAACCTCTACTTCCTCTTCATCTCTCAAGGTCATTTTCAATTGATGACCTTCATTTTTATCATACTGAGAAAAATTAAGTAGTCAGAGGAGTAATACAGACCATATCACCCCTTGAGCCCTCCTACCAGCTACTGTGTCCCTGTCTTTTCCTCTGGTTGCTAGGTGAGCCAACCTGCCCCTACATGGAGCACATCTCTGCACTTGTGCATGTGAGCCTATCTCTTTGCCTATTTAAGAGCACTGCTCCAGGACTTCTACCTCCTCATTTTCATACCATTCTTTTCCTTTTTACTGGATCATTCCCATCAGCATAGAAATGTCCTAAAAATATCTCTCCCAGCATGGAGTTTTCTTAAAAAAATAAAAAATGGAACTACCTTTTGATCCAGTGATCCCACTTCTGTGGTTATATCCTAAGAATCCTGAAACTAATTTGAACAGAATATATACACCCCTATGATCATTGTAACATTATTTACAACAGCCATGATCTTGAAACAGCCCAAGTGCCCAGCAGTAGATGAGTGGATAAAAAAGCTGTGGTACATTTACACAGTGGAATACCATGCAGCCATAAGAAAGAAGTAACTCTTACGTATTGTGACAGCATGGATGGACCTGGAGGTTATTATGCAAAGTGCAATGAGACATTTGATAAATGACAAATACCATATGATCTCATTTATGTGTGGGATCTAGTGAACAAAATAAACTGAAAACAAAATAGAACCAGAGGCGTGGATACATGGAACAGACTGATAGCTGTTGGGGGGTAGGAGAAGGAGGTGAGATCGGATAAAAAAAAGGTAAAGTGATTAGCCAAAGAACATATATGAATAACCCATAGACACAGACAACAGTGAGGTGATGGCCAGAGTGAAAGAGGAAGATATCTGTAGTAGTGTAAAAAATAAAAATAAAGTAAAAACATATGTCTGGCCCTTGACCCTTTTCCCTTTCATTTTCTTTCTAACTTCTCTGTCTTCTATTTAGCAAACCATCTTGAAATAGTCCTCTACCCAGCTCCCATTCTCCCTGACATTCACTCAGCCATGCTTGTGCCTTCACCACACCACCCAACTGCCCTTGTCAAGGCACCAATTGGCCTCCTTGGCTGCAGTGATAACACTTTAGTCTTATATTGCTCAGGCAACTGACAGAATGTGAAACAATTTGTCACTTCCTCCTCTTTGAAATAATTTCTTCATCTGGCTTCTGGAAACCCTGCTCTTCTGATATTACTCCTTTTTTACTCACTACTCCTTCTCAACCTCTTATTTGTTCCTTCTCCTCTCCCTGATCTTTCAATGTCAGAGTGCCCAGGGTTTATGCTTGGTCATCTTTTCTATAGCTAGATCTATTGCTTTTAATAGCATCTGTATGCTGGTGATTCCCAAATGTTTATCCACAGCCCAGACTCCAGGTCTGAATTCTAGACCATCATGCTCTCCCTGTACTATCTCACATGAATGTCTAATAGACATTACACACCCTCAGTAAGTCCAAAACGGAACTTCTGATGCACCCTATTAATCTGTTTCATTCACAGTTTTCCTTATCTATCACAAAGGCAACTCAAACTTTTCCACTCTTCTGGCCAGTAACCTTGACTCTTTTCTTTCACACTCCTCATTCAATTCCCAGGGAATGTCATATAGCCTATCTATACTACAGGTCCAGAAAGTGAACCCCTTCTCACCACTTTCACTGCTTTCCTGGCCTGAACAGCATCAGATTTCTTCTGAATTAGTACAACAACCTCATAACTGGGTTCTGTAATTTTGTTCTTGTTCCCTGATGGTCTGTCATTAAGACAGCATTCACAGTGATTCCTTTAAACATCTTTTCATATAATTTCCCTTATCTGCTCAAGCCACAATATGTTTTTGTTTTCCTCAGAGTAAATGTGTATGTCTTTGTAATGATTTACAAGGGCCTCTGTGATTTGGCCTTACCTCTGTTTCACAACCACTTTCTTTTTCTATTACACTCTGGCCTTGCTGTTCATCAAACATTCCAGGAACATAGTGCCCTTGGATAACATCTCATCTGTTTCTCAGTGTGGAATTGCAAAACTAACTCCCTCAAGCTCCTTCAGGTATTTCTCAAGGGTCAGCCTCCCACTGAGCGTTTCCTTTCTTTCCCTCACTGCCCTATTTAAAACTGTAGCCCTTGCCCCACCACACCCCAAGCTGTACTGTCCTCCTGCCTGAACTCCCAATGCTTAATTCCTTTCCAAACATTTTTCTTGCACTATAATCTAATTTATTATACAATCTAAATAGTATTATAATTTTGTTATTTACTTCCTATTGCCTGTTTCCCCAGGACAATAGGAGTTCTATGGAGAGAGTTTTTATTGATTGATTGATTTTTTGCTGATGTATTTCAAGGGCTTAGGGCTTTTTCCCAGCCTGTAATGAGTTCAATTAATATTTTTAAAACAACTATTATATTTTAAGAAAGAGTTACCTCTCAGATATCAGTAATCTTTCGTCTTTCAGTGAATCTTAATGTGTGCAAGTTCAGGGGTTGTCCTTCTTTTCTCATAACCTTTATAGAACATTTAGGACATATTTCTATAGAGAGAAGGGTTTCAATAAATGCTTCCCAGATGATGAACATTTACAAATATAATATTTTCAAAGATCATTTCAGTTTGGAGTTAGTCTATAAATACACAATTTTCAGAACATTGAGTACAAATGAAACAGATTTCTACACATGGCACAGTGATCTTGGATAATGTAATATCTCCCTGCTTCCTTTACTGACTACCAGTTATGACAATGGATATGTCACTGTAACAATATGTACAATTTTTAGACAGAATATGGTGCAAAAGCTTGAATTATATATATTTTCTAGATAATTATTTGACAACTTTCTCTGTGTGGATAGTGATGACTAAATGACATTCAGAAGCAAGTAGTGAAAATTAGGGAATTGATGCAACAAAACTTGATTTTTCTTAGAAAAGTAGTAAAAATAATGGGTCACAATTGCATGAAATTTGCATAATCCTACCAATAAAAGAGGCAATTCGGGATAGAAACTGTATACGAACCTCGATCATACCCCAAGTCATGTAAGCTATGATAACTGAGCAGGTTAGATACACAATTTCATAACCCCAGTGAGGTTGGGAAGAAACAGACACTAACACAGGTCAGTTTTGATATCTTTTGTTGCTTTTCATTGAAAAACATTTTTTTAATTACTCAGGCAGTAATAAACTTTTCTTACCCTCTATCCAATTCTTCTCCAATCCCTCTATTTAATTCCTCTTCCATATCCAGTGAAAACCACTTTTTATGATTTAGGGTACAACTTCCAATCAATTCCAATCAATATATAAATACACATATGCACGCATATATGTGTGTACATAAATGTATATTCACACAAACAAACACACATAAATAGTATCAATTTGTGATTTATTGTATTTCCTAATTCTATGTTTTGGAGATTTATATTTGTCATTACTTATAAATCTATCCAATCTCATTCTTAATAATGGTTAAATAATATCCCATAGACTTGACATACCATAATTTACTTGATTATTTTTATGTTAATAGATACTTGAGTTGCTTTCAGCTATTTAAATTTAAATATAACAACAGAGTGAATGTTTCACATACTTACATTTGTTCACATATGCTGGTATTTCTGTAGGACAGACTCTTCAGAAGCAGGACTGCTGCATCAAATAGAATGTGGATTCCATTTGATAGATGTTGCTAAATTGTCTTCACAAAGATTTTACCAATTTATGTTCCCACCAATAGTGTTTGAGTTTCTATTTATTCATTTTCTCAACAGTGCTGGATATAATCCTATCTTTTAAAAATCAATCTGATAGGTAGGAAGGGACAATTTCTGATTACTTTATTTTTCAATTCTTTGATATTGGATGAGTTTTTAGGTTTTCTTTTCTTGTATTAGCAGATATACAGTTGTTTTCTTGATCATTTACTACTTTTTTTTTTTTTTTTGCTTCTTTTCCTTCTTTTTCCATTTGCTCTGTTGTCATCTCTAAGACAAGAAGTCATTCAAGCTTAGAGAAAAGTCCAGGGAAAAAAAGAACTCAGATGTTTATCCACCAGCTCTGCTGCACCTCCCTTTACTGATAGGCATGTTTAGGAAATAGAAGAAGGTATGTATAAGCAGAAATTCTAGACCAGTGATGGTTAGCTTTGTCTACATACTAGAATTATTTAAGCTTTTCATGTTTGCTCAGTTGTGTATTAGCACTGATGTTTGGTCATAACCAAAATATGTTAACTTAATTTTTCTCGGGCCATAGAAAATTTTTTCCTCTTATTTTTCATATGAAACTGGTGTTGAGAAGTATATTTTAGGAAGACCATTTAGTCTTCTGGTTTCTGCTCAGTCCCTCAGATGGTGAATTTATCAGGGCATGAGGCTGGGGGAATTGGTGTCAATCAACCACAGATGTCTCTGTAGGTAGGTGGCTTGCTGCTATTTTCAAGGTGCGGTTCAGGTTCTCTTGTTTGACTAGATTACCTAATCTATGTCACAAATAGTCTGTATTTACTTTTCATGCAGAAAAAAATGTAGTAACTTTATTTTGGAGATTTTTCTCTCAACTCCTGCATACCAGCATATTGATACATACAAACAAAATGTAAAATCAAGTACTGTGGTCAGGGTTCATATTAACCTGCATTTTTGCCATGGCATGGAATGGCAGCTCACTTGTGTTCTACAAGGTGTTGATTAGGGCAGGTGACTCAGTGGAAGGGGAGCTGTATCTAGGATGGAACCTTCATTTGGCATGCAAGTGGGTGCTACTGTCAGGTCTCCCCCATGTGGGACTTTCCCCAGGGCTTTGCTTGTTGTGTTCAAGAGCAGCCAATGTCTGAAGGCATAGAAGCCAATGTAACATCACTTCTGCTATATTCTGTTGTTAAAGCCTCTTCAGGGCACAGGTTCAAGAGGAGAGAATATACACCCACTTCTTGATGGGAAGACAATTTATTAAAATCATTTTTAAATTGCCACATAAAACAAAATTTCCCATACATTCCAATAAAATTCCCATACATTCACATAAAATGAATCATGGGTGTGTTTTTTAAAATGTTTCATCTCAAACTGGTTTTTGGCTGGTAAAAATAAGGCCAGGTTCCGGATAAAATACTACTATAAACAGAACAGGTAAATGGATATTGTAATTGAAATTTATGTACACCTTCAAAGATACTCTTTATTTCCATTGAGTGTTCATAGCACATCTGAGGAGATAAAAATCAAATTCACTGAGTGTATTTTTAAAAAACCATACCTTTGCTATATGTACTTAGTTATGGTTTATTTCACTCATCTGTTAAAGAATCCAGAGCTGATGAATGATGTATTTTTGGTCAGTTAGTGACATCCTCTTAAAATAATGAGCAGAGGATTTTATTAGTTACTTGCACCTTTGGTTGCTTTTATTTATTGCATATATATTAGGGAGATTTTACCAGTGGCAATTTGGGTGGTGAATTTATCAAACAAAGTGAACATTAAAGGTATTCAGTCTGAAAGCAGGTCTTCTACAAACCACAAAGAATGACATGTTTTTAGTGAAATTAGAAAGCCTCAGTGAGTTCTAAATCTTTTTATGTTTTTATTAGTTGATACTATGTAATAAATATCATAAAGCACAAATATATTTGTGAATTAATTTTAAAATTCACCCCATTCTTCAAAGTTTACACAATGAAATTCTATTTGGCCAAAAAAAAGAAGAAAATTTCACCCTTTGCAGCAATATGGATGAACCTGGAGAACATTATGCTAAGTGAAATAAGCCAGTCAGAGAAAAGAAAATACCTTAGGATTTCACTCATATGTGGAATCTAATGAACAAACTGAACTCACAAGCAAAACAGAGACAGATTCATAGATGGAGACTAGATGACAGCTAGTGCGGAGTGGGGTGGAGGTGTTAGGGGGTAGAGGGATTGAGCAAAAAGGAAAAAGGACTTGTGGACATGGACAACAGTGTGGCCATTGTTGGGGGGAGGGGGCTATAAGGGACTAAATGGTAATGGAAAAAATACAATAAAGATTAAATAAAAATAAAAATCAAAAAAATTAAAAACAAAGAAATTTGTCTAAGGAGCTGCTATATGCTTTTTGAGTTGTTTTAAAATAACAAAGCAAATGTCATCTTTTTTTGGTAGCATGGCTTATTCCAAAAGTATGCTGAGAACTTGTGAAATACAATACTCAGAAGATAGGTTTAAAAATTATAAATGGCATTTTCAACTATTTCCTGACTGTATTAGTACATTTTTGCCTGGATAGCAAATTCAGGTAACCTTAGAAAAAATCTACAGTATGAATATAGCTTTTGTATAAGATAATGATGCCATGAATTTTTCTACAATATAGCAAAGCCTATTAACATTAAGAAGTCAACCCACCATACAAGAAATTTATCACTGTGTTACTTGGACACCTTGGCTCTTGGTAGAGTTAGTTCTTCCTTTGATTTTCAGATATGTCTTGGATTTTAGAAACTTTTATTCTTTTAAAGAAATTGCTGACCATAATGCTCATTTTTCTGAATTTTTCTTATAAAACAATTAATATAATCTTCATGAACAGGATAGTATCCCCTCAATTGATGAAACAACATAACAATATGGCTACTTGCCTTACACAGACTTGCTTGTTTGTATAAAGTCAACAGTAGTTGGACATACAGAACAGTTCTGTAGCTCTCAGTGCTAGAATGTATCTAAGCAGCCTGTCATGAATAAAGACAGAGGTTCTGGAGTCAGATAGATTTCTATTCCCATATTCCATTATTTACAAACTAATTGTGTGCTATTAAGCATGTTATGACATCTCATGGATGCTCTCCTGTAAAATGAGGCTAACAAGATGCAATAATGAGGATGAAGTGAGAGAGTTCTTGCAAAAGTATCTGGCATAACACCTGAATAAATGTACATTTCCCCCAATCTACTAACTTGCCTAAAATAATGCATTTTTCTTTGTATTAGTCAGGGTTCTCCAGAGAAATAGAAATACACATATGTATACATATAATATATATTTATTATAGGAATTGGCACACATGATTATGGAGGCTAAGGAGTCCCACCATCACCTGTCTGCAAACTAGAAACTCAGCAGAGCCTGGTGCAATTTGGTCTGCGTTGGAGGGCTAAGTCCCATTTAAGTGGCAGGAGGAGGCAAGGTGATGCGTCCAGCTCCAGCTGTGAGATATATCAAAGAGTCAAATAACTTTTTCGTCTGCCTTTTGTTCTTTCTATTCAGGCCCTCTAAGGATTAGATGATGCCCACACACTAGGGAGGGTAGTCTACTTTACTCAGTCTGCAGATTCAAATATTAGTCCAGAAACACCCTCGCAGATACACTCAGAAATAATGTTTAATCCGGGCATCCCATGGCCACTTAAGATGACATAAAATTAACTCTCATATCTTCTTATTTCCATTTTCTGTTGTCTCTGAAACCCCCAGCTACTTCATTAATAAGATATTTCATAAGCATCAATTTCTTTTTATCTTATCATGGAGCTGCCTCCAAGTCCACATTAGTAGAAAGTGAATTTGAAAATAAGTCTACAGTTTTTGCTTAGTTTGTTTCATAACTGAGAAATAGAAAATCAGACAGGACAAAAGTTTATTTACCTAAGTCTGTTTGATTCCAAAGTTTTTGTTCTATTAATTTATACTACCTCTTAATAACTGAAGTGAAGAAAGGTTATTTTGCTTATTTTTAGTATGTCACTGAGTCAATAGCAATATATCTTTGAATAGTTGGTTTGTGGTATTGGCTTTTAAGATATTTTTCTCTGCCATCTCATTATTCTCTAAGCAACGTTTATTGAGCACCAACTTTTTATAGTTCTGCTGTTGTATTATATACTTAAGATTCAGTGATAAACAATGAATAAAAAGACAGAATATGTGCTTTTAAGGAGCTGTTAAGAGAGAAGAAGATGGAACATAAAAGTAAGTTGCCATTGAAATAAGTGGTTTCTAAGAGAAAATGAGGTTGGGAGGTCTACTGGGGACAAGTCATGAGGGTTTGTTCACTATTCCATGTCATTTGGACTTTATTTCTTGGAGGATATAGCATTAGCATAGGGTGTTAACTAAAGAAGTGAAATGAAAATATGTGCACTTTGGAAAGATAACTAGCTGAGTGCATGTCAAGAGAGGAAAGTTTTGCAGCTGTGAAATAATCTGGGTGACATATGATTGAGGTCTGAATTGTGAGGTGGTAGAGAGGACTGGAAAAGAAACAGATTCCAAAGATTTCATGGAGAGAGAAATCATAGCTTGGCTGATGAACTAAACAACTTGATGAATAATGATATAATTTTTTTAAAGAAAGAGCATATTTTGAGGAAAGACTATTGTCTTTCTACTTAGCAATGTGAATATGTACCTATGTTTTAGCTCAATGGATTATCCAGTAGAAATGTGAATATAAGAATGTGATCTATAGGAAAAGATGGGGTGACCAGATAAACTTTGAGTCCCAACATAATTAATGAAGTAGTAATACCAGATGATTTAACTTTAATTTCATGTTGTGTAATGGTGGAGAAGAAAGAAGAAGAGAGGTTTGAAAGTTTGGAAACCTTTCTTTCTAATTCTTTTTTTTTTTTGATGTTTCTTTAAGAAGAGGTGGGATTTCTGAAAGTACTTAAGAAGAATGAGGTGGAAATGTAAGCAGGAGAAATTCAGCTTGAAGTTAATTAACAAGGTCTGTCCAGAAAAAGTACAACCATTGTTAATGTAATGAGAATAGTTTTCTGGGCATCCATGTAACCTTGAAGCCAAGGAGAGTGGATTGGAATGTGCTTTCATGAACAATGATGACTTCACTGTATTAGTGAGTAGGGGTGGTAGATGCCATTGAGTGAGCATGTGTACTGTGTGGTTGTCACATTCGAAATGACTGCATCACATTTTGCATTAATCTTGAACATTCCTCCACAGAAACTATTTGGATGATTCAGAAAGACTTTGGGAATAATGCCATAAGTGCAGTGCAAATAAAAGTATAGCAAAAATGCTTCAAAGATGGTTGAGAATCTGTTGAAAGTGATCCACATTCTAGAACATCCACAACAATCAGAATCCCTGAGAATGTTGAATGTATTCAAGCTGCAATCAACAAAGATTGGTGACTGACAGTGCAAGAACTGGAAGCTGATATGGGGATTCCAAAAACTACTGTGTCTGAGATTTTGATGAGGGACCTTAGCATACAGTGTGTGGTGACAAAATTCGTTCTGTGACTTCTGCTACCAGAGCAGAAGTCTACTACAGTTGCTAATGACTTGATTCAAACCACTACCAATGAATCAGACTTCCCTACGGAGTTCATAACCAGAGCTGAATCATAGACTTAAGGCTACGATCCAGAGATGACGGTCCAGTTATCTCCATGGAAGTCACCTTGTTCTCCATGAAGAAGGCATGGCAAAGTCTCAGCAAGATCAAGACCATGTTAACTGTGTTATTTGATTAGGAAGGTGTTGTCCATCATGAATATGCACCTCCAGGACAAACAATTAATAAGGAGTACTACTTCAATGTTCTTCATAGGTTGAGATATGCAATACAATGAAAATGGCTGCAGCTATGGGTGATTGGCAGCTTAATCACAACAATGCACCCCCTCAAGCATCATGTCTTGTGCAGAGCTTTTTGGTAAAACATGAAATCACCCAGGTGACTCAGTTCCCCTATAGCACGTATTTGGTGCTTTGCAACTTCTGGCTTTTCCCAAAACTAAAATCACCTTTGAAAGAGAAGAGATTTCAGACCAGTGATGAGATTCAGGAAAATATTACAGGGCAGCTGATGGCAATTCCAACAAAGGATTTTGCAGAGTGCTTTGAGCAGTGGAAGAGACACTAGGAGAATTGTGTGAGGTCCCAACATGCCTACTTTGAAATGACTGAGCTGTCATTGTCCTATGCTCAATGTTTCTTGTATCTTGTATCTTCTTCAATAAATGCCTTTATTTTTCATATTATGTGGCTGGAAACCTCCTGGAAAGACCTCATATAAGCATCAATAATAATAGTAATAATAATATACTGGAATGAAAATAGACCATCAAAAAAAATTCAGAATCTAGAAATTTTTAAAAATCTTAAACCAGAAAGAAACTTAGTATAATATAAAGTTTGCTTCTGATCTTCAAAATCCATGGGAAAAAGAAACTATTCAATGAGCTGTCAGAATAACTAGTTAGATATTTGGAGAAAACTTTAAGTTCTTTCTATGCACCATATTCCTATACCCCAAAATAAATTTCCAATAATCAAATATTTATATGTGAAATAAGTAAGCCATGTAACTGCTAAAGGAAATATGAGTCAATCCCGTTATAATATTGAAGAGTGAAAAGTCATTTTAACTAAGACTTAAAACCCAAAAGACATAGTTTGATAAATTTAGCATAAAAATTAGTATTTCCTAATATAGACAGTTTACTCAAAACAACTTTTTGGGCAGTGGAGCAAGGGACCGTATGCAAAATTACCACAAGGACCAATTTTGGATAGTTTAATTAATAATAAGATAAATAGTAATAAATAAATAAATAAATAAATAAATAAATAAATAAATAAATAAGAAAAATATATTTTGGTAACTCACCATATAGGAAAACAGGCACTTTCATACATTGCTGCATTAAGTTATCACTGCCCTTCTGGGGACAATTTGGTTATGTAATTGCTATTAATTTGGACCCAGTACCCAGCAATTACATTATGGGAATTTGCCCGCAAGAAATGTGAAATATTACAAGGTTATTTACTGAAGTATACTTTATGTGAACATAAGAGGGAAATCACTATCAACAAGAAAGGACCCAAATTGTTATCTCCTTATAATGGAATGGCACACAGCTTAAAGAAAAAGTATGATAAAACTGAATTAAAATGTGGAAATATTTCCAAGACACTTCAAGTGAAGAGCAAGATAGAGAGTAGTGGGTGTAGTGTACTGCACATACCATGTGTAGGTGTAATACACAAACACACACACACGAGTATATAATAGAGATTTTTATATGTTTTTAGGTGCAAAATGAAACTCTGGGAGGAAGCATAAGAAACTAATGAGTGCGGTTACCCATGTGTGTATGTGTGTGGTGAGGAGTATAAAGGATGAGAATGAAAGATCTACTTTTCCTTCTACATGTTTTATGTTTGTATTTTGCATTCAAATTCTTTGATTATCTATTCAGTTTCTGTAATCAGAAGAAGAGTACCAGAACAACCAAAGGGTAAAATATATCTTTTCATTTTTTCTAAACATATTTATTCAACGATTACAGTGTGGCAAGAGCTGCACCAGGCAATGGAAAGTTAAGGATGACAACTCCAGGACTTAAGAAGTGTAGCCAAGTGAGAGAAGCTGACAAGCTATCATGACCTAGATTTCAAACTTGAGCGAAAGGGGAAAGGGAGTTGAAGCCATAGAAACAAAAATCAAAAGGGAGAGACACTTAAGAAATAATATTGTTGATAGGAGACACTCCACAGTTTAATGAAATGAAGGATTTATGCAAATTAATAATTCCAGCAGAGAGTAGAGGTTGGAATTTAGAAAAGTTCACAAACTTGGATTTGCTTGTTTTTTTGAGGTGAAAAGTATAAGAGGGAAAGCAAAAAGAGGAGGGAACTGAAAAGGGATCCAGGGGAATGTCCATATTTATTGGGTTTCAGACATTTTTTCTTACCAAAGATTTCCATGAAATTTTCTTTTTTTTTAAAAGTAGACTCAATAAAAGTAAGATTGAAATAGTGTTCAAGTGTAGCTAAAAAATGGCTTAAAACACTTTACACTCTGGGAAAACTTCTAGCTTTTTATAATAATAACAATAATTAAAAGTAAAACTTCACAGTAAGATAACTACTGTCCACAACATGATATTTCTGAAGTTGTATATCTGAAACCTGGTGGGATGTCTAGCGCCATTTTATGATTTATGATGTAGGGAATTTGAAGGCTCTTTTGATACAGTATTACTCAGGTTAAAAAGGTACTTTGATTCAAATCTATTTTCTTTTATTTTTGATCATCCAGAGAAATCATTTCATGTTGAATATTAATTCTTCCTAGAGCCAGCTGGTAGAACATGAGGCTGATGAGGCCAAAGTTGTTGGTTCCATCTCTATACAACCAACAGGTCCCACATAGGGAAAGCTTTTTTGTATGAACTTCTAATCAAGTCTATCTGTCTTCCAAGTATGTCATTGGGTATAAAGAAATCCAGGTGAGAGAAGGTGGATTTCTGAGGAGGAATCATTTTCCACAAAAAGTAGCAGAAGTTTCTAACCTAGTTAATCTTACATCTCATAACATGACAGACTGTGGGTTCTAGTCACCTACATTTGTCCTTGAGTTTTCTTTAATGTAAAACAGGATTATTCAGATAAGTATATCACAAATGATTCATTCAATAGGATAAAGGAATAATCCAAGGAGATGTCTGTAATTGCAATTGAATTCCTCTGATGTCTCCTAGGCACTGTTATTGTCAACCAGATCATGTTCTATTGCTCTTGTTTTAAATCTGAGCATAACTTTACCATTCAGGAAAAGAAACTCACAAACAAAAACTCATTTTCAGACTCCATCATAAGTTCTGCCAAGCATAGAGCTTACAAGTGCAACAATGGCAGCTGTTCCCATGAGTAAGAACAGCTGGGAAAAAACAGAACAAGAGTCATTATCTCTCAGATTATGATCTACTGGAACAATGCCCAGAATATCAACAATGACATGGAATGACAGTATTTAACCTCTGATAACCCTCTGTAAGTTTGTATTTCATTTCACTAAAAGAAATTAATAGTCTCACATATTTGAAAAAATATGTCTCAGAATTACTCGAATACTTGATGTATAAACCTATTTATTTTAAGTATTTTGAGCTGGTTGTATTCAGCATAAATATTAGTCATTCTATTTCTTTGAAAGATTACAATTTCAAACAAATAGACTTTTGAGGAGACAATAAAGCTAATATTGTTTATGTTATCAATAAAGTAGTATAATACAGTTTCAATAGTTAGATACTTCCCCAGTTAGTAATAGACACCCTCAATGTCCAGATGACAAAGGATGGAAAAACATCTTGTCAACCTTATGGTCCATGGTTATGAATTAGAATTATAAATTCAAAAGTAGATTTAAGGAAAATGGAGGAAAATTGGAGGAAAAAATTAGAAAGGGTACAATGAATTAGGGAAAAGGAAGGATGTAATTCAAACAGAGTCAATAAGTAAAGAGTCATAAATTTAATGAGAATAATAGCTGGAGCATATAATATTATCATCATAATCTTGGCTGTATAAATAAAATGAATAAAAGTTAATTTTTTTCTTGTTATTATGAACATCATAAAACAAAGAACAATCAACTCAGACATCAATCAGTTAACTACAAAGATTAGTTTAATACCTGAACAACTGGTATAAAAAACTCTAGAGTCTGAAAGAATTTGATATTAAGAGAAATCATTCTGGAAAATAGAGTCAGAAAAAAAAACAGGTACCATATGCCTATTATGTATTATGTATGATAGTTACCTATTATATGCCTAATAGGTAACTATTATACATCCCTTTGTGCCCTTAGAATTTTATGTTTAACAGAAAAACTTAATTTGAGTACTCTAGATGACTGATGAGGATACAACATAGATAACATCATGACTTACCGAAAAAGTCTGTTTTAGGATCAAGCGGAACCCAGATTTAACGAGCAAATCACAATTGATAAAGTTTGGCAAGTATTTTCTATATGTCTAGGAATCTTCTGTAGCTGTACAGATTATTTTTTCAATAACTTTTTCCAACCAGCCTATAATTTTGTATTATTTATTATTCTCATTTTATAGTGTAGGATTAGTGCTAGACATGGTGTTTCCAGCACTTGTGACAGAAGGTTGACCAGAGGGCCCCGGTCAGTAGGAATGTGTATTGTCCTGAGGAACAGAAGGTATCTCCCTCCTTATCTCCCCTGGGGATTGGTTTCTTGTTTGGTGACTACCTCTTGATCTTTACCTCCTGTACAAACATACTGATGTAACATGGCTCTGGGCTACATACAGGTTTGTGCAACATGGATCTATGCTACCTTTGTCTGGAGGCCCTTATTACAAGCTTCACATTGAGGGAGGTGCAGTCCTTCTTTGCCAATCTGCCACCAATGGATTCTCTGTAATAGGAGTAATGAAGGTCATGCCTGCTCTTCCAGGTCCTCCTAGTGGGTTTTTTTTTTTTTTTTTTTTTTGGTTTATCCAAACAAATGGTGGAGATCCCCAGGCTCATCCTCCTGCATTATAGTTGAAATAGTTGGCAGGATTTGGATACTCAAAAAAAATCCCCAAGTTGCATGAACTGTGGATGGCACTATGCTGAGTGGTGGTTGCTGGGGGGAATCCTGGGTTAGCCAGCAAATTCTACGTGGTTTGAAGTGACAGACCTTCTTGATTCATGTGGATCACTGTGGGACTGTGGGGACTCCCCCAAAATTCCCACTAACATCCTACAGGCCTTGCAGCATGCAGGAAGAGTGTTACACCTTAGGAAAAGAGAAAGGCATCCACCATGTTACCACTGCCATTGGTTGGTCGATGCTGCCATTACTGCAGAATATGACTGAAAAGCATAGAGAGGCATGCACTGTGTGTTTAGAAGAGGAACTGAAACTAGAAAGGGACATGTGTCTCTTACAGGTGGACAATAGAGTGCCCGAGGGAAATAGTTAAAACAGACCAGTGAGCAATTGCAAGGCATAGTGCGGTGCTTCACCAGGATATGGGGACTGCCATTAGCTCCCACCCATATGCCAGCAATTGTGGAGCAGTCTGACTGGAATGCCCACAAGTGGTACCTTTCAGGGGAAAGTGAATGTGACTCAGACATGGAGAGTAGAGATAGCAGTGGATGAAGATGGGGAGAATATAAATGTAGAGGAAGGGAAGTTTATGGCTCAACTTATCATGGCCCAGAAGATTAAGACTCAACAGTCATGGGTGCCGCAGGGTATTTAAGCACTGCCTCCCCAGCAGACCTCACACCACGGTGCACCCATACATCCCTGCTGAACTAGTAGAACTGGCTGTTAAGTTCATACAGAAAGAGTCCAAATGCGTCATGTAGTGACTATTGCAACTGTGGGACATAGGGTTTGATCACATTTTATTTATAGGGGATGAACTGAAACATGTGTCTTCCATCACCACTCACCTCTCTTTAAGACAAAGAATCCACAGTGCTGGAATTCAAGCTGGTCGCACAGTTACATCCTCTTGTGGTTAATGACTGGTTGCAGAGCAGCATGGTCTAGTGAAGGGAATCTACCTTCCTGTGACCTATGCTGGACCAGTTTATTGGTGCTCCAGCAGTTCATCCAGGAACTAGGCGTGTAACTTGCCATCTATAACCCACAGTCCAGTGGGCCAAGTATGGAAAGGTTTACTGAAGGAATGAGGGACCAGATCGTGCAGACAGTGCCCCTGGTTTACTTTGGCAGCCTGATACCTATTTTGTCCACCAAGGTGGGCACGTATGTGTAAAAGGTAGCACAGACAGCAGCTGATTTAGGTGAGGTAGAATTTACTAAGACAAAAGGAATAAGACCAGTAGAAAAGAAGGGCAAAGAAAGAAAAAAGGGAGAAAATCTGCGAAAAAGTAAGCAGAAAGGTCCTGTGAAGGTAACCTGCAAACAGCTATGAAATAATCTGATAAGGGCTGGGGTAGATAAAGGCAAAGTAGACAAAAAGCCTAACCATGTCCTTGTGAGCCTGTAGTGGCAACTGAAACCTGAGCAATAGTTCCAGACTGTAGTGAAATATACTGTGAGAACATTGGTATGGACACCGTTAACTGAGACAGTCCCATCAGCACCCCCAGAGCCAATGCCCTGCTTGGCCCATTTCATGGCTGTCCCACTTGTGGAATTACCTCCTGCTCACCTGGCGGATGACCCATGGGGAGATATCTATGCATAGGGGGATGGCTGAGGGACCTGCTTATGGTAATCAAGTGGGGACCAGAGGCCACATGTAGAGCTTGTTATGTACTGGTCCCCAAAGAATGTAAAAAGAGTGTTGATTTTAGTTGATACTGATGCAGAATGTACTCTTATTTACAGTAACCCAGAGGGATGTAGGGGCCCCATAACTGCCATTGATGGCTACAGAGGACAGTGCATTTGGGTGTGAATTGTGACATTAACACTTGGTGCAGGGCATTTACCACCATGCTCCTATAAGGTGTGTTTCCCCTATCCAAGAATATATCCTAGGAATTGACATTCTAGTCACCATGCACCTATAGGCCATGGGAGAGTTTCACATCCAGATATGGGTTGTGAACGTTGTTTTGAGGGGTCATGCCAAACACACCTCTGTGTCAGTTCCACTCCCCATAGTGTGGTGGCCACCAAAAAATACCTTCCAGGTGGTCATAAAGAAATCAGGGAGACCACAAAAGAACTGGCTAGGGTGAACATCATCACACTGGCACACAACCCTTACAAATCACCTGTGTGGCCAGGCCAGAAACCAGATGGAACTTGGTGCATGACTGTAGATTATAGAAAACTAAATAAGGTAATTCCCTCTCTCTTTGCAGCCATATCTAACATAGTCAGACTCCTAGAACAGCTTAGCCATGAGCTGGACATGTACCATTATGTACCAGACTTAGCTAATGCTTTCTTTTCAATAGACATATACCCTGATAAGATCAGTTTGCCTTCACCTGGGAAGACTGCCAGTGGACATTTACTCTTTTGCCCCAGGGTCACTTGCACAGCCCTACTGTTTGCCATGGCCTGTGACTGAAGAATTAGCTGTAGGGACTGTACCGTCCTCTGTGAAATTGTACCATTACATTGAAGACATCCTGCTGAACTCTGATTCTCTTACAGTTAGAGCACCGCTCCTCTGCTGTTGGCTCACCTCCAGGGCCAAGGATGGGTAGTCAATTCCAACAAAATCCAGGGACCTGGATTGTCTGTCAAATTCTTGGTAGATATTTGGTTGAGAAAGACAAAGGTGATGCCTGCTGCCATGATAGATGAGATTCAAGCTTTCCCTATCCCACAAAAGCCAAAGCAATTCAGGAATTTTTAGGGTTGCTAGGGTATTGCTGGGTTTCTTTACCACATTTATCTCACTAGTTCACTCACTATATTGCCTATCCCACCAAGAAACCACCTAGGATTTGGGGGAAAAGCACAACCAGGCCCTGGAGGCTGCTAAACAAGTGGTAAAGACTGTACAATCACTGGGTGTCATAGATCAGTCATGATTTAGACATCCACATTACCGCTGAGGGCTGTGCCTGGGGCCTCTGGCAACTGCATGGATGCACCAACGTGCCAATTTCTTTCTTTCCAGTCCCAACTCTGGAAGGGAACAGAGGTTCAATAAGCCTGGTAGAACAACAAGTAAATGCTATTTACCAAGCTATCCTGGTTACTGAAGCATCCCCGGACTTGCTGAGGTTCAAGTACATACTACCTATCCCATTTCTCAATGGGTATAGGACCTTGTAAACTGACTCAAGCACTCAGCAGCACAGACAGCCACTCTGACAAAGTGGAGTGCATATCTCTAGCAGAGAAACAAACTGGCAACTTGCCTCTCAGCCAAGAATTGCAGCAGGTCCTGGGCCTGGTTACTTACTGAGATACAGACACAGAGGTTCCTGCTCCCCTTCCCATGCCTGGACTTACTATTAAAGAGGGACAAGCCCCTGTGCCTGAACATACTTGGTACAGTGATGGTTCTTGCCAGAGCCAGGCACCCAACTGGAGGACAGTAGCCTATCAGCTCAGTACAAACAACACATGGATGGAAAATGGCTCAGGACAAAGTAGTCAATGCGCTGAGTTAAGAGCCTTCTGAATAGTCATAATCTGAGAACCAGGGCCAGTAGTGATTTGCACAGATAGCTGGGCAGTATGCAGAGGACTAACTCTATATGGTTGCCCTGTTGGCAACAAGATGACTGGCAGATGGCTAGGCAACCCTTGTGGGGGCAGGACCTATAAAAGGACATTTATGAACGTAGCCTGAAAAGGTAATAACTCTTTACCACATCAATGAACACCAACCTCTCTGCAGCCCAGGCAATATGGAGGCTGGTGACCCGGTACTCATTCTCTGGCTAGAAGAGACTACAGGAGAAGACAGGGCCAGATGGCTCCACATAAAGATGTGTCTCATGGGGCAAAAGATTTTATGAGAAATGGTAAAGGTTTGGAGCCTAACATTCTGTAACTCCAATGTAGTCATGGTCTGTCAGCAATACACTGTCTATGCAGAGAAGCACCCTTGCTGGCTACCCCAAGATATGGGTGGTCTGCTATGGGGGACACTCCACTGACCCACTGGCAGGTTCATTAAATTGACCTCCTACCACTATCTGAAGGTTCATGCTATGCTTTGACATGTGTGGACACAACCCATTTTACAGGACATCAAGTGCAAGAATGGGCAGATGACCTCAATATAGATTGGAGATTCCATCTATCATGCAACCCTACCAGAGATGACCTCATTGTAAGACACAATGGTCCCTTGAAAGGTGCTTTGAAGATTGACTCTGTCTCATTCCTGAGTTGGATGACCCATCTTCCTGACTGTTTATGAGCTTTGAACAACTGTCCTATGGTTGGACAGGCAACTCCTGTCAACCCCACTAGACCTGGAGTGGCACCTATCAACCTACAATTAAGCACCCAGGAGCCTCTGCTGCACCCTGGACTGGGGTAACAACATAACATGCTTTTGCCAGCACCCCAAGACACACCCTTGGGGAAAAGCACCCTCACCTGGCCTTGGCAAGTATAAGTAGAGCCTGGTTGGTGTTCCTTGGGAAGAGGGACTTGCAATAGGGTAACAACTGGCAGCCATTGTAGTGGCTCCTTGACCCCTTACCCTTGTTTGTTATAACTCACAGCAGACCTACATTCCTAAGGGAGCTTACATAGCCTCAGTTTAGCAGGTACGCACACCTCTGTTGGTCCTTCGAGTACAGGAGGCCCTTAGCTTAAGACCAGATAGGACATGGTACCAACAGCCAGGACACCCACCAGTTAGTGTAATGATATTAATCGCAGATGAGACTGTTGTTTGTGTATTGCCAGACCACCAAGACATGCCTCTATTAGTTCCTATTTAATATCTCTCTTATCACTCCTAGCTCTGCCCTAGAAACTCCTTTCTACAGTGGGCTGGTATGCTAGCAGTTGTCATCAATGGCTCTGATTGTTGAGTCTGCACTGAATTTCCCATTGCTGCTTTTGCCACCCCACCATGGTGGATCCACCCTACAAACCAGACATGTTGGAACTGGCTGCAAGGCTGGAAGACTTCTGACCCCCTCTTTAAGCAGACATGTGAAAAAATGTCTTCCCTGGTGAGAGAAAAGTTTAACCACACCAAGCCATGGCTCATGTACATGGTTTGGCACAGTGTGGGATGGTTGTCAGCATTACAGGTAGACGTATGGCAGCCTGTACCCATATGTTTTGAGCACAGGAATGGAACTGCAAATGAGACTGTTCAGCTCATGGTGTAAATGTCGGCAGTCCTAAGTAAAAAGATAAAGCTTGTGACTGCTACAGACTACTGGAGACAGTCTACTAATGGGACACAGGCCATCCTGTCCCATGGGGAGCCCTGTAGGCCTGTAGTCAATACAGTTAACCTTATCTCTCATTTAATTGAACTGGATGTTGCACTTGGGGAGAACCATATATCCCAGGACAAGTACTGAATACCCTTCTTGCAGCCCCTTGGAATTGGGACTCATTTTGGGTGCACTATCGAGTCATGTGTTCTGACTGGTGGTTCTACCCCCTAGCCCTTTTTGTGCCCCCTGCAGGTACCATTTTAATCCATGAAGCCATTAAGGCCCTAGCAAATCACACTGCGATAGCCCCTAATCACATCAAGCATACTATAGCTCTTATTTCTGATGAAGCAACTCAAATGAAAAAGATTGCGCTGCAGAAAAGAATAGTATTAGACTTACTCATTGCTGCCCAAAGGGTACCTGTGCCATTCTGCACACAGAGTGTTGTGTATATATTCCTGATAATGCCCTTAATGCATCCCAAGCATTAACTGCTCCAGGAGCTGAAATCAATCATATATCGGCCATAGCTTCTGACCCCTTTAGGACTTGGTGGAATTTTTTATGTTCTTGGTGGCATTCCCTTATGCTAGGTCTCTGATTTCTGTCTTGTTCTTTTAGTCTCAGGGTATAGCCCTTACTGTACCTGTGGTATATGGATAATGTACCAACATGCTCATCACACAGGTCACCTATTGAAAGAGTTAACATGAAAAATGTGAGGTGGAAGAGCAATGTTGGAGTGGAGTGTGGGGTTAATGACAGACATGATCCTTTCGCCACCCATGAAGGCAGGCTGGTTATAGGACCCTTGGCTAGAAAGAATGTATATTATCCCAAGGAATGAAATGTAGCTTCCTCCCTATCTCTCTTGGGGATCAGTTTCTTGACCAGTGACTGCCTCTTGACCTTTCCCTCCTACACACACACTGATGTAATGTGGTTCCAGGCTACACAGAGGTTTGTGCAACTTGGACCTGTGCCACCTTTGTCTGGGGCCCCTTATGATAAGCTGACTAGGGGAGGCACAGTCACAATAGAGGCCTATTGGACCTCTAATAGGAGAGGCCTATTGCGGGCTGATTTCCAAGTGATTGTGAGGTTTGGGTAGAAGAAAGGTGACTTCTTAATGATCTGAAATACTTAGAAGAGGCCAGAGGAAGAAAACTCTTTCTGAGACACCTCCCAACCTTGATGGGCTGCTATGCATTTCAGAGCTCTTGGTAACAATTACAAAAACCAGTGTCTACTCAGCAGCATTGAGCCCTGGGAAGCAGAGCAAACTTTTCCTGGAGCAGGAGGATCTTTGAAAAGCACTTGCTACACCTTAAAAAAATAGCAAGTTCCAGTTCTGTCCCTTGAGTCTTAAGAGTGTCTATCTGTGAGATCTTGGGAGAATGAAAGGCAATTTTTGAGTCTCAGGTCTTCAACCATAATAGAAATAAAAGTTTCTAGTAATAAGATGTATTGTGATGCTTAATGACATGCTGACACAGAGGAGGTACAAAATATAGAAAGATGATATTGTCATTACTGCCATTACAGTTATTGTACTCTTCTCACTTTTTATTACCAGCTACCAACCATAAAAGCCATACTTCACTAGACTATACGTACTTCTGTGTGTCTTGTTTGTGTGTGTGTGTTCTTCAAGTAACAAATGTGTGACTGTACTTATTTGAGACACAAATTCCAAGCAGCTTAAGGCCAGAATAAATTAATGTCTACTATATTACTGTAATGAAATATACAATATTTGCTCAATAATTAATTTTGACTAATTTTCCAAGTTTCATCCTCTAGCATTTTGCTATGACTTCAGTAACAAAGTGCTACAGAATGCATGGATTTAACAATAGATGTTTATTTTCTCATACTTCTGGAGGCTGGAAGTCCAAAATCAAGGGACTGGCAGGGTTGGTTTCTCTTGATGCCTCTACGCTTACTTTGTAGATGACCAACTTTTCCCTGTGTCTATCGTTTGTGTGTGGGGGTGTCCAAATTCCTTCCTCTAATTAGGATACTAGTCATAATATACAGGGGCC
The DNA here is from genome assembly GCA_004026545.1 of Mormoops blainvillei. Taxonomy (NCBI): domain Eukaryota; kingdom Metazoa; phylum Chordata; class Mammalia; order Chiroptera; family Mormoopidae; genus Mormoops; species Mormoops blainvillei. The sequence continues at coordinate 112,582 of PVJD01004306.1, read as the reverse complement.
CAAATTAATGACCTCATTTTAACTTAATGACTTCTCTAAAGATCATGTCTCCATATATGATCACATTGTGAAGTATTAGGTGTTAGGGTTTATATACGAATTTTGTGAGGGACACCTTTGAGCCCATAATGCATACCTTGCATTCATAAACATCTATTTTATGTAACTTTCTCACCTCATCCATTATATTTTTCATTTGTAATTTTTTTTGTTGGTATTTAGTTATTTAGATATGTTTTAAACTTGATTCAATACAGAAAATACATAGTCCAGATACTTGATTTCGAGTCAGTCAACCTCTTCAGATAAAACAAGCTAAGATCTTGTATAAGAATGCAAGATAGAAAGAATAAGGTTATAAATTCCTGGTGAGTGAGCTCCAAACATCATTATTCCTATGTAAATCCCACAGTGCTCATATATTACAGAAAACTCAGAGTAAATGCCTATTGGTAGAATAAGTGGATCAATGAATAAAGAAGTAAGAATCAGAAAACAACAGCTAATACAATCCTGTTTCTTCCAAAAGTATGCAAAATAAGTGTGTTGCCTTATTGAAAACTTTTCAGACTCCCTAACTAGGGAATCTTCAATTTGATAAATGGACTGAAGATCCATATTCATCTATATAGCAGCCTGAAAGTCATCTTCAGGTTTTCCAATGTTTCCAGGGTTCTGAGTTTTCCTTCAGAAGTGTAGATATTATTTCAGAGAAGTAATCTACTGAGGTCTTGAGCAAACTCCTGGGAAAAGAAAGACAAGAATACCACACAGCTAACATGATGGAAAGCAATACATTTAATAATAAAAATGTCAGGTCATTTTTGTTCCTTGAGGAGGAACAATTATGTTCACTTTGACCAAGTAATAGGCTTAATGTGCAAATAAGCATATGATCCATTTAATCCAAAAATGACTGTGTCTTCAAGTAATGAAATAAATTAGACGGTCTGACAAAAGTAATCTACCAATGTGCTAACCATTGTGTTATACCTACAGAGAGCTTTGTATAAATGTACAGTTGTCCATTTTAAAGGGAAATGTGTCATTTATTTTTTAAAGAAATCTGTAGTCTCCTTAACTCCACAATTGATCCCATTCACAATTTTCCAATTCCTATTTCATACTTTTTCGCATTTTAAAACAGAATAATTAAAAATAATTGATAGATGATATCTAAAATAGAGACAGATAAAATCACTGAAACTGTAATCTTTGCCTAGAAAGAGATTACTGTTACCAAAACACATTTTAGTTCTCTGTTTGTTATTTTGGCTTTGTTTTTAACAAAGACAAAAAAGAAAGAAGAGGGAAGAGGAGAAAATTGTACATTTCTAAGTGTTTTCTCAGAGAATGGGTTTAGAGGTTGTGTTACAGCCCCTACTGGAAATTTGTTTTCATCACAAACCACCTGACAATATGATACAATTTATCATGATTGTCATTCTAAGCTCAAGTGAGAGCAGAAATAGAATCCTAGAGGTGAGAACCCAAGTATGTGAGAGCATGGTTAAACCTCAGAAAATCATCGTGGTCTTTGGATGCTAGCTGCTAGCTACTTATTTTCACAAATCAGTAATTGGCCCTAATTTTCCAAACCTGAACTCTTAAACTGCCTGGAATGCACAACAATCAATAAATATTAAGGGGATAAAATCACACAAGGGCATAAACATGCTTCCCAAAACTCAGCAATCACATATGGTATGTTCTTCTAATTCTTCGTATAGACAAGGCATTTTAATTTTAGTTCTTTTCTTTTTCTTTCTTTTCCTAACTGCATTTTAATGCCCTCTGAGCTTTTAAACTTCTAGCAGAATATTGACTTGAGCCAAGAGCTTATCTCTAATTTGAGGAAGGGGGAGGGTATAATGTCTTAAAACGAAGGGAATGAGGTGGGTTTTCTACAATTAGCAATATAGAAGTCGGTTAGGATGCCTTCTGGAAATCTATAATAGATGGAAGGTAAGTTAGAATGAAAGCAGGCAGCAGATCAGAACTAGACAATATGGGAACACTTTCTGTGTGACACATTATCCAATTTTGCCTTTCTTTAAACTAGATAACTTGCTTTCAGTTTGTCTGATTTTTATCATTAGCACAGTTGCACATACAATTGCCATACTGGGGTCTGTCCAAAAAATATCCAGCCATTTACTATGAAAAATAGAGGTATTTATTGAAGAACATAGAAGATACAAGAAACATTGTACATAGAACAATGATGCCTCAGTCCCCTTCAAAGTAGGCACCTTGGGACCTCACACCATTCTCCCAATCACCATCAGCTGCCCCACAATATTTTCCTGAATCCTATCAACAGTCTGAAATCTCTTCCCTTTCAAAGGTGATTTTAGTTTTGGGAAAATCCAGAAGTCACAGGTCACCAAATCTGGTCTGTAAGGGAGCTGAGTCACCTGGGTAATTTGATGTTTCACCAAAAGACTCTGCATGAGACATGATGCATGAGTGGGTTCACAGTTGTGATGAAGCTGCCAGTCACCAGTTGCCCATAGCTGTGGCCTACTGAATCATCTGAATAGTGCTTGCAGAGGAATGGTCAAATTTGACACAGAATTTGATGCAGATTCCTTGCTCTACCTGCTCAGTGCTTTTGAATGTGATGGTCACACAGTACACATGCTCACTCAAGGGCATCTACTGCCCCCAGTGAGGGGTACAATGAAATTTTCATTGTTCACATATGCACATTCAAGTCCACTCCTTGTCTGCCAGGTTACATCAATGTCACACAAACCATTCTCATTTTATTAACAATGGCTGGACTTTTTCTGGACCAATCTTGTTTTTTAATCTCTAGTAGGACTAATGATTATCATTGCTGTTTTAACTAAAATATTTCTTCACTATGTTTATTTCTCCACATTAACTTTATAACCAACTGGCCGAGATGGCTATAAAATTTTTGGCATCTTATTAGATACATGTCAACTATGCAAACAAATTTATGGAGAATTCACATTTGGAGGACACTGTGTTTTCCTCTCCTAGAACACAGCATGATTTTTCCTTTTGTTTAATTTTTATTTTTTGATTTTTGGTGGTGTTTTAAAGTTGTTTTCATATAAGTTTTGCACAGGTGTTATTAAATTTTTTAGGTGTTTTGTCATATTTATTGTTTTTTATATAGGACCTTTTCTTCAATTATATCTTCTAATTATTGCTTGTACATATAAAAGCAACTGATTATTTATTTTTATTTCATTTTATGCAATCTTTTTGAACCTTCCTTTTGTTTGAAGTATTTTTAAATTATTCTTTTAGCTTCTCAGGCATACATCATATAAGGTAGACCTGTTTTGTTTTTTTTTTTACCTCTTTTTTCATTTTTATAACTGTAATTAAAAACTTTTATTTCATTTATTTTTGCCCAGTTTTTTATTTACAACATTAAATGATAACAGTTATATAATTACACTTGTTTTGCTTCAGACTTTAGTGGGATTGTTTCAGTGTTTTCTGTTTCAAGCATTTTGCTGACTTTTGGGTTTATCTATTTATCTAGCTAATTATCTGTCAATCAATATCTTTATATATCTATGTATATATGTGTATATGCATTTGTATATACACATATATAATAATATAAATGTGTGTGTGCATATATATATATATATCATGGTATATATATATCTTTTTAGCTGCTCCCTATTTTAGTGTAATATGTGTGTCAGTTCGAGTCCTCTGAGAAGTAGACGCTCAAAAGGATGACAAGCAAGAGACCTATTGGGAGAAATGCTTGAAAAGAATAAAGGGCAGGGAACAGGAGTACATAGTAGAGGCTTCACCCTGTAGGGCAGGCATAGCAGCTGTGGAATAAAAGAAGAAAGAGTTTCTAATACTGGTGAAGTCCTAAAAGAGTTTGGTCATCATGTTGGGGATTTCCTGAGCTGAAGTTTCCCGTTGGAGGAGACCTGTGAACCTGTAGGATGGGTCTTTGCTAGTCCCCCATCCCTGTTCACTCCCTGACTGGAGAAGCCTGAGGGCTGTATAACATTATTATTTCAAGTGGTGGTAGATTCCAGATGGGTGTCTGCTGGGCTGTCTGTTAGCTATGTGCTCACAGCAATATCTCTTGAAGTAGAGCTGAGTAGTACATGTGCATGGTTTCTGCAATATTATACTTCTAATTAATTACAGGATTCTGCTTATTTTAAAAATAAAATATTTGCTTTTCTGCTCTCAAGACATACTGACATTTACTTGAGGGAAAAAGGAGCTCCACAGCCTTTTAGGTCTTAGGCAAGCCTCATGTTAACATTTGACAGAGAAGTTTGTGGACATGTGTCTATCCCACTCTGTACACTTGGATGATCAAATCTGAAATAGGTGTTTACAGCAGAAATTGTTAAAGCTAAACATATTGAATTCAGAGAGCTTATTCTTTATGACTTCTTCAGTAACTCAAGATAGAAAAAAAGGAGAAAAAAGTAGAAAGATTTTTACATTGGAGAGCAGTAGAAACACAAACCTTCAGAAACTACATGAACTTTGGAGTCCAAATCCACAAATTATTTAACTTTTACAGCTCAAGGTATTCCTTCTTTGAAGGCAAAGGTATAAAATATTTCCCAGCATTCTATGCACTAGGTACAGTCATGTGACTAAGTTCTTTACAGAATTCAAGCGTGATATCTGCCACTTTCAGGCCTGGCCATAAAAAAACAGCTGTCAGGAGGGAGGGAGGTTGCCGGCTGGGTGGAAAAGGTGAAGGGATTAAGCAAAACAAACAAACAAGCAAACGACCTCATAGACACAGACAATGGCATGTCACCAGAGAGAAAAGGGGCTGGTGGAGGTAGAAGAAGGTATAGGGGGGATAAATGGTGATGAAAGGAGACCTGACTTGGGGTGGTAAACACACAATACAATATACGGTTGACGTATTTAGATCAGAGGCACACGGGTTGAGCTGGACACATGACTGCGGTGCCATGGCCTGCTCCTTTCTTTCTCAGCCTCCTACTTGATCCAGGGTGGGAATACAATACTTACCATCCAAGGCAACTTGCATGACATCCCTCTGTGAATTATACATTGATGTGTTGTTGTTGGAGTATCTCCTGAGGGGCGAGGCCCAGCTGTGCCACTTCACAACAGCTGTGGGTGTAGCAGCTGCTTGGGCCTCAGCAGAGAAACTCGCCTGACCTGGAGCACAGTGCTGTCCTCAGGATATACTGCAATATCCACCTAAGAATCCCAGTGCCCAACTTGGGAGGACTGTAAAAGGAAGATTCCATTTGGACCTTTTTAAATTTTCTTTATATTTTTAAAAAATTGTTTACATTTTGTCTGATATGTAAAGATTTACTTACCTACAAAATTTTCAGGTACCTTTTCCAAAAGAAAACAAACAATATAGATATAGAACTTTACACCTGAAACTGATAGAATTTTATTAACCAATGCCACCCCAGTAACTTCAATTAAAAAAAGCTTTAATATGATACTCTCTTTTCTTCTAATTGATTTAAATCATAATGAGTCAGTAGAGGATTGCTGAACCATGAGATGTACAAGTACTCCCTAAAGAGTAGCCTGGTGGAGAGCTGCCCCTCTGTTATATACACCCACCTAGGACTCTTACACAAGCAAGAAATAAGCATGCCTCATGATTTAGCTGTTCAATCATTAAGTCCATTTATTACTTAATATACTAATATGTGATAAAGTAAGAATTTAATGCTAATGTTATGATGCTTAATTCACAGATGTTCAATTAATTTCTGTCTTCATCTGTATCATGGCTATAAGGTACTTGAAAATGTACAGTTTTAAAATAATAAACTTTATATAATCTAAATCTAGCATATTTTTAGGGTATATACAAATTGTAATCAGATTCTTATTGATTTGTTATTTTATAGCACATTACTGCCTATTGAATAATAGCAGCATAGAAACTGTAGTGCTGGAATGATTTCTGCAGCTTATTTGGATATGGGAGAATATTACTCATTCATGTACATGAGATTTAAGATAAACCCTCATCCAACACACATGGTTCTGCCTACAGTAATAGCGCAGAAATATTTTATAGCCAACCTTTAGTAAGTTCTGAAGAAAAGCCATGACACTATTTTTGGCACTAGACAATGTCTCTACATTAGCAAATTTAACAATATTCAAAGTAATATCTTTTAACAAATTTGATGTGTCAGTTACTGTTAGAGGACTGTAAATTTTATCATATATCACACACAGAAATCCATACTAATTATATATTCTAATTATTAACAGGAGAAAGTAAAGGTTTCTTAATCCTCAGCCATAATAGTAAACCCAACTCTGTTTCTAATACTAACTCTAAATCAAATCCTAACCTAGTCCATGTGGGGCTGAAGATTTGTGCATAAGAACACAGAACAATAGAATGGCATTCATGGAAGGGCTGGCAGAAAGCATTTTACACTCATAACCTCATTTAAGCCTCACATTAGCCCTTTTAAATGATATTTCCAATTATTTATAGATGGCATAGCTGCAATTCAATGAAGGTAAATAAATATGGGGAATGAGACCCAAGAATACAATGTTAAGTGTAAATTTGAGTATAAGCCTGGCTGAGCCCAACCCCACGTTCTCTTTATCAGGCAACACTAATTTACCATGAATTATCTATGTATACTTGAATGTATTCCCAAAACAACTGAAGCTTATGGTTCAAAAACTTAAACTTTTAATGATTAATTTGTAAGAAAAGCTTTCTAAAACCTGACCTTTCTTAAGATGGGTTTGTGTTATGCATATCTCTTGCAACATTATACCAAGGGTGCTATCACCAAGGACATTAACTACTAACTATGGAATTTTGTTAATTATAGCTTCTCTGATCTTTATTTTCCACTGATAGCAAATACACATCAATATCCATCTCACAGGATTGTTATATTAACAAGATATATAAAAAAGTTCCTTGAAATCTAAAAAATGCTATACAAATATTAGTTAATTTTTTGCCCCTAAGATATAAAGATTTCAGCATTTATAACTTCTTCAGATAGTCTGAACAACAGCTCACATCACTGGGTATTTACTCGTCTATTTGCATATGTGTCAGTTTACAACATAGTATCCTACTATTTGTCTTTATTGGACAGGAAGGGGTATATTTCCTGCTATGCGTGATTACGTGTCATTATGTGTGATTGTGTGTGTGGTATGTGGCAGAGGCATCCTTCTATTTTATTTTTACTTACATATTTGTAATTGTAAGGCACTCTTTTCACTTCCTTTTCAACACAAAAATAATTCTTTTTTTAAAAAAGTTACTTTTATCTATTTTGCAATCAGTTATCTTCTCTGCGCATTTAGGGGATAGTATTGATTCCACATGTCCCACTCTAGATCTAAAATTCTCTGTTTCCATCATTATCTGAAACTTCTCCAAGTTTTCTCTGTGCCTTTGAAGTTTATGTTCACAGATGACTGAATTAAGCCACAGAGGTGATGAAGGCTGGCTCAGAATTATATGCTATTTTTAAAGAGTTTATCATGGACATTTTATCATGAAACATGCCTAAATTCTATTTTGAAGTTAAATGATGCCCATTTTTCAAAAAAATTAAAAATTGCTTCAAAAATCTATAATTACCTGGACAATTTAGTAGTATGTCTTTGGGCACATAGGAGATAATTATAGAATCTCTTTTTTAAAAATATTGAACATGAAATATTAAGAAAAGAGGATTTGGGGAGGCAATTTTTGAACACAAAGGCAATGTGAAAAATGTTACGGTCAAATGCTCATGTTTAATCAAGTTCTCCTGATGGCCAGATGGATAAACCATTTGCCATAAATAAATGATAAACTATGGGATAATGAAAGAACAGCTGGTTAGAATTTGTCTGGAATGTATGTGTGTGTAGATAGATAGATAGATAGATGATAGATAGATAGATAGATAGATAGATAGATAGATGATAGATAGATACACACACATACCCCAACACATATACACACAAAAATATATATTAGGGGCAAATACTATTCATTACATTCATCTTCTAAGCAGCATGAAAAATACCAATAAACATATTTATCTAGGCAGTATTTTGCACTCCAATGATGTTTTTGTTTCATTTTAACATTTGAAACTTCATGTGGGAATAGCCTCTTCTAATATAAGTTCTATTTCAGACAGAATAAAACTGGCTAGCTGGTGTCAGAGTTTTAAGGGCAACTCATCTGGCTCTTCGTGCTGGCAACTCCTGATGCTACAGCTTCAGTCCCCTTAAAATCACTGCTCTGAGAGCCACTTGTGTAGGTGCCAAAGCATTTGTTGAGTTGTGAGTCAGAAGGCACATTCTGCTTTTTCATGTGTTAACATGCAAAAATTTCAATATTAATGTCCCAAAGACTGAACTAAATCCTGAGTGGCCTCTTGGTAATCCAGTAAGTGAGATGGAGAGAGAAAATATAAACATAGGGAAGCTTTTTTAAAAATTAGTTGTTTCTAATTATTACTTGCATCAAGAGGGAAAAGGAACTATAGCACACTGACAAGAGTGCTTGATAAGTTATGATTAATTACATATATGTAGTTTGCCAGTAACTCCAGAAATCAGTTTGTTCAAACAGTAAGTTAATAATTATTATTCTATCTCTAATGGTGGTGAGATGAATGAAATTTAAGCCATGTTTCCCGTACTTTTTGCATTATAATTGGCAAAATAGAGGTCTTGCATTAAAAAATTTATTAAAAATTCAGATTTTGAATGAAGTCATAGTTTGACTGAATTGTTAAATAAAATAGCTCAAATGGTATTAAAATATTAGACATTTTATTTTGTCTAATAAATTAAGTAATAAGGGAAAACTATCTTTTAAGGAATAAGTTTCTGTATTCAAGTTATATAGGCAGAAGATACTTAAAATTACTAGAACTTGAACTTTTAATGTCAGTGAGGTACTTTTCTCATAAAGGGCTTAGGTCTACAGTAGTGGATTCTGTAAATGGATGCTGATTAGGTTCAAAATCATGAATTTTAGAATATCAGAACTTTATAAAAAGACAATTACCTGAAGTAAACCTCTTATATCTATTCATGGTTGTTAGTCATTCATCCAAAGGGGGTTTTACTTTTTGTAGGGTTGGGGAAAGATTTGTTCAGCATCTTTATTTGTTCTAAGCATGCATTTATTTTTCTTATTTTATGCTTGGAAGAAAAACTGGGAACAGTTCAAGAGCATTCTAACTTCCCTTAATGGTGATGTCCTCCAACACAAAACATTACAGATTTGAAAAGTTTCTGTTTTAATCACTCTTTTTGACAGCATCAAATGTAACAGGTGTGCTATTTTTAAAAATCACTTTGTTTTATGATAGTGTTGAGATCCAGTAAACCTGTAGCATGTTTGTAAATTTTTACTTGTAAACCATTAATTTATGTTGAGTATTCACAATGCTAATTATCCGTGAGAATGTTAAATTATGGATAACACATATCACAGAACCCATGGTGGTGTATATTATAAACCCACCTGATTGCCTTTTTTCATTTTGATTACTGAAAAAAAATCAGTCATTTCCTGGCAGTTAATCAAATGCCACAGAGATTCTCATTTTGGTTCCAGTAATCCTACTTATTCCATTTATTTTTTGATTTATAAAAATTATCACCATAATAATATTTCAGATTTGATTACTGGTGAAGTTAAGAAACTTATTTTTAGTTACATATCTTTTTATTATAAAGAGGCTGTAAGCTATCAGATGGTTAAAATGTTTTTCATTAATTAAGAGTATTATAGATTTATATAACCTTCAATTTATTACTACTCAAGAATTTTGCATATAAATCTCATTAAGCAAATGTGTGTTGTTTATTATGTCGCAAAATAGAGAAGTCAACTTTTTATGCCCAAAAGCGTCATTTTCTTCAGAAAAGTAGTGTGAAATCTTTGATTTTCAGTATTACTCAGATCAATAGGCATTTCTAATATTATTTTTATCCTTGTTTTTAATGCCTTTTTAAAATTCATTTACTCCCACTTCTCTGACCAGTTTATTCTTAGTTCCTTTAACTGACTTCATATATGTGTCCTCTTCAAATGTATCCTTTTTGTGTGTGGTTTCACTTGCAATATTTTTGTTCCTTGATTCTGCATATTTCTCTTGGTCACCTACTCTCTCAGTGTCAACTGCATCTCTGTAAACTAGTCATAGTCACAAATACAAAACTATCTTAAAATGTACATTCTATCTACATGATTGCATATTAAACAGCTTAAATACATGTCTTTCATGCTTCTCACAATCTCAAAATAAACCTTTAAATGAACTTGTTTGCCTTGAGAGCAATTATCTCTTATTTAATCTCAATATGAGTTAATGATGCCATCATTTATTAGCTACTCAACAGAGAAAGCTTAAGTTATAAGTAGTTCCCCATCACCCCTAGCCCATCTACATCTAAAGGACAAACGATTTTACTCTTTCTCTTGTATCGTAGTAATTTTACCATTTCATTTGATGACAGGGCAGGTGAATAAATCACAAGTAACTTATGGCAGGTTACTTAGAATGGTTATGGAATTAATATTTTTGTTGGCCTAATATCTGATTCAATACCCCTCATGAAAAAAAGTGTTAGATAAAACATAAATTTAGATAGTTGCAATTGAGCGTGAGATTAAAAGATGTCTAAGATTGATAGATACTGAAAATCATAAAATAGCAAGAGCTAATGGGTATATAAAAAAATAAGACAAAGATTCAGTAGAACATTGTCTCATCAGATGAGAATCTCTACTTTTTTTCCTTATTTATTCCCTTCGTATATTATGGATGCTTATAGAAGAAACTTGAGAAGGTATTTTAATATCTATAAAATACTTGCCAGAACATGTGTCTCTGTGTTAGCTGCATCAAGAATTAAGTGTAGTCCTGGTTACGTGGCTCAGTTGGTTGGAGTGTCATCCTATAAACCAAAAGGTTGTGGGTTCAATTCCTGGTCAGAGCACATGCCTGGGTTGCTGCATTGGTCCCAGGTGAGTGTGTGTGCATGAGAAAACTGATTGATGTTTCTCTCTCACATCAATGTTTCTCTTGCCCTCTCTCTCCCTCCCTTTCCCTCTCTCTAATAATAATAATAATAATAATAAAATTTAACTTTCAATTTATATAATAACATGAGAATAACCACCTTTCTTATGAATAGCTTCTATTTTCAAAATATCTGCCCAAATTTACTAAAAGCTTAATATACTCACAGTGACTATACCAGTCTGCATTCCCACCAACAGCGTACTAGGGTTTCCATTTCTCTACAACCTCTCCAGCACTTGTTGTTTGTTGATTTGGTTATGATAGCCATTCTGACTGGTGTGAAGTGGTATCTCACTGTGGTTTTAATTTGCATCTTTCTAATGGCTAGTGATGCTGAGCATCCTTTCATGTGTCTCTGGGCCCTCTGTATGTCCTCTTTGGAGAAATGTTTGTTCAGGTCCTTTGCCCATTTTTTAATTGGATTGTTTGGCTTCTTGGAGTGGAATCGTGTGAATTCTTTATATACTTTGGAGATAGAGTTTTCTCAGAAAACTAATAATGGAAATGCACTTTGACCCAGCAATTCCACTGCTGGGATTATGCCCTAAGAATCCTGAAACACCAATTCTAAAGAACTTATGCACCTCAATGTTCATAGCAGCACAATTTACAATAGCTAAGTGTTGCAAGGAACCTAAGTGCCATCAGTAAATGTGTGGATCAAAAAATTATGGAATTACACTTACGTAATGGAATGCTATGCAGCAGAAAGGAAGAAGGAGCTCCTACCCTTAGCCACAGCATGGATGAAACTAGAGTACATTATGCTAAAGGAAATAAGCCAGATGGTGAAAGGCAAACACCATACGGACTAACAAATAAGTTTAACCTAATCAACAAAATAAACATGCAAGCATAATACAACTAGAGACATTGAAATAAAGAACAAACTGACAGTAATCAGAAGAGGGGGGAGAGGATAATGGGAAAAAGGGGGAGGGTCATCAAGGAAGATGTAAAATGGACACATGGAGAAAACCAAAGGGGGGTAGGATTCAAGGTGGGAGGTGGGGATGGGTGGGGCAGGGGGAGCACTGTGAAGAAAATGGAGAAAACTGTACTTGAGCAACAGTAAAAAAAAGAAAAAAAGGGAAAAAAGCTGAATATACTCATTACCACCTACTGTTTCTAGTCATCTTCTTTTTCATATGGGTTTCTATGATTATATAACTTTCAGTTTCCTTTACTCCTTGTAAGTCATCTTGCATTCATATCTAGACTGATTTTCCCAGGAGAAAAATCAGGTAATTTCTCTTCTTGACATAAAATCTGTTAAGTATACCTTTCTTACCAAGATCAGGAACAAGACAAGGGTATCTGCTCTCCCCACTTCTACTCAATGTATTATTGAAAGTTCTATCTACAGCAATCAGACAAGAAAAATACAAAAAAAGCATCAAAATTGGAAAGGAGGAAATAAAACTGTCATTGTTGGCAGATGACATGATAGTGTACATAGAAAAACCTATAGACTCCACCAAAAAACTACTTGTCCTAATGAGTGAATTTGGCAAAACAGCAGGTTACAAGGTAAATAACCAAATCAACAAACAACAAATGCTGGCGAGATTGTGGAGAAATGGGAACCCTATTGCACTGTTGGTAGGAATGCAGACTAGGACAGCCACTGTGGAAAGCAGTATGGAATTTCCACAGAAAACTAAAAATGGAACTGCCTTTTGACCCAGCAATTCTGCTGCTGGGATTAAACCCTAAGAATCCTGAAGGACCAGTTCAAAAGAACCTACACACCCCAGGGTTCATAGTAGCATTATTTACAATAGCCAAGTGCTGGAAACAGCTTAAGTGCCCATCAGTAAATGAGTGGATCAAAAAACTGGTACATTTACACAATGGAATACTACACATCAGAAAGGAGGATGGGACTCCTACCCTTCACAACAGCTTGGATAGTACTGGAGAGTGCTTTATTTTTCTTGTTGCTAAGTGAAATAAGCCAGGTGGTGAAACACAAATATCATATGATCTCACCTATAAGCAGAACCTAATAAAGAAAACAAACAAGTGAGCAAAATAGAACCAGAGACATTGAAATAAAGAACAAACTGACAGTAACCAGAGGAGAGGATGGAGGAGGATAACGGGGGAAGAAGCAGGGAGTCATCAAGGAACATGTATAAAGGACCCATGGACAAAGATAACTCAGGCAGGTAGGACTGAAGGTGGGTGGTGGGTGTGGGTAGAGTGAGGAACAGTAATGGGGAGGAAAATGGGGACAACTGTAATTGAACAATAAAAAAAAATCTGTCAAGTTTTACATTTCCTATGTAATATAAATTCTTTAACATAACATCTGACATAAAACTACATGACCTACCATAATGTTTGATCAACTATTTTGTTGCAAGCCAGACAATCCATATCTCTTGCTGTTCATATAATAGACAAGGTCTTCATATTTTTGCCTGTTTACTATTGCCTTTTCTCTGTTGGGACTTCTTTTAGCATCTTCTTTACACGTTAAACTCCAAGTCGTTCTTGAAATCAAATCAAAAGAAAAGTCAAATCAAAAGATACTTTCTCATTGCAGTTATCTAGAGCTCCACTGTGAAGAATGAGATATTCTTTTCTGTGTGCCCACAGCAATTTAGCATAAGTGTAATTTCACTTTATGTCTATTCCATTGCATTTATATATTCATTTATGAATTCTTTATCAAATTGAGTGAAACCCTCAAGGGAAGGCTTTCATAGATATTCGTATTCACACAAGAGTATAATGGTGTAGAGCACAAAGCAGGTTGCCAAGAAATTACATGTATACATATAAATCAATGAAGTACAGGGTTTACAAATAAGTCTTAGCTGTATTTAGAAAGAAACAGTTATACATATGTGGAATTTTTCTAGCAAAAGGAAACTTTGCACATTATTTAAATCCTTATATAATCAGGATTTTAAAAATGTCCTTATTTGAATTGTCTAGAGCTAACATGTATCCTGAAAGAAATAAAACTTTGAAATACAAAATAAAACTTTTTCTTTGCAAATAAAATATTACTAAATTTAAAACCTCTTGAGACTCTAATAAGAGTTCAGGGAAAAATGATAATTTTAGACTTAGTGTTAAAAAATTTTAGGAAAGAAACTCAGAGGCATAAATAGAGAAATAGTAATAGACCTTGTGAGTTATTTGCGAGTGTTTAGAAAGTCCCCCTATTTTTATGAAATTCAGGTCTTTGAAATAGTTTATGGAAATGAGGTTCAAATGAAGCTTTACTGCATTAGCAACATCATCTCCTCTAGATCGCACATTTCCAAAGGGGGAACTTTAAATATATAGGAATACTTTGAAGCAATTTGTAATACTTGTGATTTTGAAATGCATAAATTGAACTTTGATATACAAGGCCAGGTTCTCTATATGCTAGAAAAAATATCTAATTAAAAAATATTAGAACTAATTATATAATATGATAAAGAATACTATTATGTACTTATTGCTGCTCAACTGTTCAATAGACATAGTTCATGGAAGTTGGGTTTTTCTAAATAAAGGCACTCACATTATAAAAACTCTACCAGAAGATACCATATCTTGCCGTGTATAATGCACACCCATGTCTTTGACCCAAGCTTTAAGAAAAAATCTTTTGTTTTCATTTTTAATTCCATTTTTTATTTATTCACATTTAGAAACAAACCCAATTATAGTATTCCAGGGTATTATTTTACATATGGATATCATTATTGCTTTCTAGGGTTACACTTTTAACACATAAGGATAAATAAAAGACTCAAAAGTATTGATATAGATATGGAATTAGTACTACCCATGTATAATGGGCACCCTTATTTTTCCCTCAAAAATTTGGCAAAAAGTGTACATTATAGATGGCAAAATATTGTATAATAGCAACCTATTTTTTCTCCAAATGGTATAGCTTATTCATGAAGAGATGTAATAAAACGAAGATTTTTTGTGCAGTTATGCATAACAATTTAAATATTAAAAATTAATTATTTTCCTGAACTAAACATTTTGCAAAATAGAAAAAACATAGGTGTTTAAAATATATTTTCAAAACAGCCAAGATGCACAATCAGCCAGTATAAATTCTGTCCCATATTTAAAGCATTTCTTAGTACAGACCTATAATTTATATTCATATTGACGACTTTGTAATACTTAAGAATCTGAAGTGACTTCTGAAATATATGAATTTTGGTTTCAATTGTCTTGCAATTCTATAATTTGTTGATTTTCTTATTCTCTGGTATTCTTATATATCAATTTTCAGGTAATTAGTATATTTAATTCACCAGAATAAATAAAAATGATGAATTCTAGACACTGGACTTTATGTCCTGTGATTTAAGGTTTCTTTCAGAAGAACAATAAAAGAGAAAGGATAAAAAAATTCATTCTCCTAATAAAGGGGTGCCAGACTGTTCAGAAAGATATTAATAATAATAAATTGTAGTCTAACAGTTGTGAACCTACATTTTAAAAGCAAACTTTATATAGCAACTAAGTTAATAGTAAGAAAGTGAATATTATATTTATATGAAAGGGTTCCGTTTTCTCCAAAACCTCTCCAGCACTTGTTGTTTGTTGATTTGTTATGATGGCCATTTTGACTGGTGTGAAGTGGTATCTCATTGTGGTTTTAATTTGCATCTCTCTGATGGCTAGTGATGCTGAGCATCCTTTCATGTGTCTCTGGGCCCTGTGTATGTCCTCCTTGGAGAAGTGTCTGTTCAGGTCCTTTGTCTATTTTTTAATTGGATTGCCTGCCTTCCTGGTGTGGAGTTATGTGAATTCTTTACATATTTTGGAGATCAAACACTTTTCTGATGTATCATTGGGAAAATATATTAAGATAAAAGACAAATGTGGTGCTATAATTAACAAGCTACAGAGAAAACTTTGCAAAATATCAGAATATCAGAATTCTTAAAGAACAGTGTAAAAATGAAAAACTTACTGAGTCATTGGGTAACGTTTCAGTAAAAGTTATATAAATTAAAAAATTGAAAGGTATATTACATTTCTTAAAATGTTTTTGAAATTCTTTAGTAGAAGTATATATCTTTCTTAAGTTGAAAAAACATTAGAAAACTTTAAAAATGGCAAGTATAATAAAAAAATCTAGTTGAGATTAATAACTTCCACAAATGGTTAGGTAAGAAGGAAGTGGAAATACCTTTATTTACAGTATAAATATTCTAAATTTATATTTCTAAATGCCAATTGGCAGGCCCCCATTGACTCTTGTTGATTCATTCTTTAATGAAATCATAAATGTTTCTGTAGAGTGATCCGAACATCTCTCCAGAGGGCAAATGTATCATGAGATAGATCTTGGATGTCTGCCATGGCCCACCTGCAGCAGTAGAGGTTCTGATTTCCTTGAGTGGTAGTGTCCAGGAGGAGGTACAAACATACAGGGCACCTGGCTTACACATCATGTATTATGCACACCTGGAGCAATGTCAAAGCCATAATTAACACAAATGCATGTTCTTTTATTATATGGTGGAGAACTGAAACTCCTAGGGTAGAACATACCATTTTCTTCTGAAACAGTTCTTGGATGCCCAAAACAATGCTGAGTTAAAGGAGATCTGTTACAATTTTTGCCTTCCCTCCAGATCCATAGAATCCAAAATATAAGAAGTACTTAAATTTAAACATAATTTTCGTATTAGGTTATTTAGTAATTAAAAGTTCTGAGGCCATTTTACAGTTTAAAGATGATAGTGTTGAACATAAGCTTAAGAAAATTAGTTTTGGATTTCAGAAAGTAAATTCAATAAGAGAAAATGTTAATAAGATAAAGCCACTTTTAGATAACAAATCTCAGATACATCAGCTGCAACAAAAAAACTTTTAAAAAATCAAGAAAGTTTATCAAAGTTGATTTTTTCTTAACATTATTTTCATTTTATAATATATATGATAGTTACATGTCTTTATACTGAGTGTCTTTGTTGTTAATGATGCTCTAAAATTGGCACTAAGGGCTCTAATAATGCAAGGAGATGATCTTTACTGGCATTTTGTTATAATGATAAATTCAAAGTATCTAATTAAAAAAGTACTCCAACTTAGTTGATAGAGTCCTTCCATAAAGTTCATTCATCTACACTAGTCTATTTTATTGTCATTGTTGAATATTAAACAATAGTATATCACACATAACCTTTACATAGTGAGAATATTTGTAAATCAGTTATTACTTTTTTATTTAGAATACTTATAATAAAATATCAATATAAATTTTTTCACATAAATTTTAGCAGTTGCTACAGGGAATAAAATAAAGGCTAAAGAGAAATTGACTCTGAAATCATTTTCACAAGGACTATAATAGGAATGTGTTTCTTTCATATGCTGAATTTCTCAAACATTTTAGAAAATTTATAAAATATTTAGTTTTCTTGAAGTTATTTGACAATTTAAAAATTTCTTTCCACATAAAATGTTTCCAATTCAAATATTAAATACAGTACAATGAGAAAATGAAACTAAATAATGTTCAAGCAAAGGAAATAAAACACTAAAATATTTTTATTTCAAAATGGTAAAGTAAAGCATATTTACTTTATAGCCCCTCATGGTCACACTGAAAGCCACAGAAAAGAGTAAAAGAAGTTAATGTGGACCCTGTATATAAATCGTGAGAAACATGTAAAAGGAGAAGAGACACATTAGCAGATACTTTCTGTATGACTTACTTAAGAAAATAAATTTTCAATGAAACATAAGATTTCCAAAAATTGTTCTCCATTCTATCAGAAAACTTTCCGACAATTCCTTTGTAAAAAATGAAAGAGAAGTATGGAAAAGTCAAACTGTAATAAATACAAGGGCTTAAGTAGAGGTTTATAAGTAAACAGAATGAGATGACAGGTAAGCTGACAGATCTCAGAAAAAAAAACCAATATTAAATAAAGAACCTATAAGAAGTAACAAAAGTAGAATAAACAGCAGCTAAATCAATTATATACATGGTAGACAGGCTGGAGGAGAGGACATTGAAAAGTAAAAACAGCAGTTTAATGATATAAGATAGATATAGAAGGAAAACATGAGAGCCAACAAAATCAATAGCATATATTCCTCACAAATGTGACAAAAAATGAAAAAGAAACATTCGAAAATAAAATAGCAAAAAAATACCTGAAGGGTAGGGACATGTGAAATTACAGATTGAAATAAACTTCCAGATTTCAAGAAAAACTGGCAATAATGAACTCCAAAATTTAACCTGAAAAATGAAGTGAATTCAATGGTAAAAAAAAAAAAAAAAGAATCTAATGTACTTAGAGAGGAAAAGTCAACAAATAGGATAAAAATATCAAGGTACTTTTGCAATTTGAACCGTAACATTCAAGACCAGATAATAGGAGAGGTCTGTCTGAAAGTATTCTAGAAGTTACAGCCCCACCACTTTAAAATTTTTTGTTTTTTATTGTTGTTCAATTACAATTGTCCCCATTTTTCCCCACTACTGCTCTCCCTTTCCTCCACGCATAACCTCCCGCATCCACAGTCAGTCCTCACCCCATTGCCCATGCCCCTAAGTCCTCTACTCATGTTCCTTTACTGGACCCTTCTCCTTCTTTCCCCAGTTATCCACCTCCTTCTTTCTTCCGTTATCTTCCTCCCCCACCCATCTGGTCACTGTCAGTTTGTTCTTTATTTCCATGTCTCTGGTTCTGTTTCGCTCATTTGTTTGTTTTATTGATTATACTGTCTTTAAATACAAAATAAAAATACAGATAGTTTCAAATACAAAAATCTTTAGGCATATCCAAGCTAGAGGATTTTTAAAATCTAACTTATACCAAATTTCAACCAACTTAGAGATCTAGCAAAATAATGAATGGAAAGGATTCACGTAAAGTGACTAATAGTAACCTTGGAATCCATCTAGCTATAAAATTGATATTTAATCTCTATGCAAATTATAATTAATAAACATTGTAAATGTTACTAAACTTGACATTGTAACTCTACACTATGAAGAACAAATATCAGGAAATGAGGTGAATATAACAGTGGTAATTACTTATTTGAGATCCAATATTTAAGAAATAATTTATAAGATTGAATTAGATATGCATTTTAATAACAACTTCTTATACTTATAAATACATATTTAATTTCTTCTTATTGAATTTAATTTAGGTGCTGTTGTATGTTCTTGTGAACATCATTCATCTGTTCATCTTTTGTTTCAATTTAATTTTCATTTCTTCTATTAAATACAATTAAAAATTTAATTCAATGACCTGAATTAATACAACACATTTTAAAAGCATTCAAAATATAGTTGTATTTCTGTAAAATTTTTGTCAACATTGATCTCTTTCTGTCTGTATATATATCTTTTTCTTTCTCAGGAAGAGGTGTTTGAAATAATGCTCATCAATTATTAATGATGATTAATTACAGGTGGTGAAATACTGGGCCGTTAAAAGGATTAATATTTTAGTTATTATTTGATAATTTTTAGATGCCATTCTCACAAAGCTGGTTATAATTCTTTAAAAAATAAATTAAGGACTTTTTTATAACACAATTAACACACACTTTTTGCATGTGTGTATATTATAGATGGAAGTTTACGTGAACCTGCTAATTCTTTATGATGCTTGTATATATTTAAAATGTGAACCCTTTGACCATATTTATTGATTTATTACCCTATTTTTATTTTATTTCATATAATTTTAAACATATGCAATTTATATACTTGCACATTAAAATAAAATATACATGTATATTTATATTAAGTATTCAATGACTGTATTTGATATAAATATATTAAACTGAAAATAAATATAAATTAAAACAACAATAAAGATAAATAAAATAAACTATAGATAGATAAATAAGAGATCTTACCAAGAATCATCTGACAGGAAAGCAGAATTGCTTTACTCTATAAACTTCTAAAAATAGAGAACATACAAGTAAATAAAGATTCCAGTGGGGTCTAATGAGTCTTTTATTTTAAACTAATCCCTTCCCAACTCACCACTCTCCACTCTGAAATTATTCTGAGAAAAAGAATTAACAAAAATCCTGAGAATCCTCATAATATTTCCAATTAGGAAGAAGCAGTCTGAGGGTATGTAGACCCTGGGTGTAGTAAGGAAAAGCCCTGAAGTCTGAAAAGTTCCACATACCACGCTAATGTTTAATCACAGGCAGCAAGGAGTTTCGTGGTGTTTTTTTTTCCAGAGCACGAGGTACTTTGGGTCAACAAGGCTCTTCTAGAAGCATGGGAGACACAACTACCTACGAGAAGGAGGTCCACTGTGAGACGCTTTAGATAATCTCAGAAGAGAGTGACCTCAGATCCCGGTACATAGGATGAGCATCAGCACCCAGAATCTGGTGTCCTATCACTCAACCCTACCAGGACAGAAAAGATCAAGCAGCTTCTTCCCTCAAATTGTAATCCAGGAGGAAGCAATTCAGCTATCAAACACAGAGGTCTGGATAGAACTGTAACTACTAAATGTTGGTAGGATAAGGAGAAATGGGATAAAAATGATGCAAGGAACTATAGCAGGAAAAAAAGAATTAGTAAGAATAGCTTGTAAAACAACCTAAAAGAAAACAGCCTGACAAACAGAAGATTGCACGTTTGTGCTGTTCATTGAACATATGAATTAAATAAAAATAAAAATGCAGAGATGTAAAGATGAAATGGCATAATGAGAGGAAAAGATAAAACAATAGATAGAGGCAATAACTACAAAGTCTAAACTGTACATTTACAAATCTAATGCATGAATTTGAATCGGCAGAAATATTAATAGAATAGAAACTGTTGAAATGTAAATTAAGAAAGAACAAGTTGAAATTCTGAAGAAGTGACAAAACATAAAATGAATAAAGAACAGGATATGAGCATTGAAAGGGCACATTAGACATCATGAAAGCACAAATGCAGGGAGGTCAACATAGAGACATATTTAGAACAAGATAAACTGCAGGGATAAAGCAAGAGGACAACTAGGGGTAAAAATGTATTAAGAGTATAAGACATCAGGCCCCTATATGTCTCTAGAACTAGGAAAAAAGGCACTAGAAAAAGCCTACTCTATTCTGAGAGAATGGAAGTGTGCCTCCAAAATCTTATACACAGGGAAGTAGTTGTTCTAGTATCAAGTATACAGACATTTTAAACATAAAATTACTTATATGCCAATTAACTAAGCAACCTCATATGAAATCCATAAAGGACTCAAACTCAAGAAGTATAAAAATAGATGTGGTAAAATGACTGAGGCTGAGAATTAAATTCATCTAAATAAAGAAACAAAATTACATATCTGAACAGGATGTAAATGCAATCAACCATGACAAGGAAAAAAATAATCCAAGCAATAAAAATAGGCCAGTGGGGATAGGGAGGAAGAAAGAAATAGATCACTACTAAAAATCTCATTTATATAGCATAGACCCAATCTTACAGTACTTAAAATATAATCATGTGGCTTAAACAAAACCACAACGACTTCAAACTCAATGTATAGGGTCTGGCACAAATAACACCCCCTTTTTATTACAAAATTGTAAGCATGTAATTGCAACATAACGATATCACACTGAAGCACACCATATGATATTTTAGGTAAAATGTTCAAATTAAAACTATAAGTTGTTACACCCATATTATTACCCTACCAACCACACTCAAGCAAGTGTTACTTCTGCCAAACCCTGTAGATACCAGAATCTCTTCTCTCAATCCCACAGGGATTTTTTAAAGAAACAATATCACCTCTGGTGAAGAAACATTTATAAGAAATTTCAAAATCCTTTCAGTACTAATTGGGTTTGTATTTCTCTTCTTAGAGAAATTAAAGAATTTCTCTTCTTAGAGAATTAAAGTCAATTAAAATGTGTAATTTTTTCAGCATGTTTGATCTAATTAAACTGTCCTATTCTCTAGCTCTCAGCCTTCTCACTCATTATGAGCATGCATCCCGTCCCCACACATGCTTGTTTATGGGACATGGGTGTCTAACCCCCATGCAGGCTATTTCTGAGCAACTAGGTTTTACTACTTTACTCTGTCTCCTTTTTTATCAGCCTGGTATTCTTAAAGCATCTGTATTATTTCAATAAATTAACACTCGTTTCAAAAATGTTTTAAAAAATACATCCAGTAGATAAATGAGGAAAAGAATTAAAATGATAATGGAGAAATGTAAATCACAAATAATTAATGAAAATAAAGGGGTGATTTGTGAGAGTTTTAACCTCATAAATAACTAATTAACCAACTAAATAATAAATAAAATTTTAAAAGTCGAGGGCGATAATATTTTCCCTTTTCAAAATATCTTCTAAGGAAATACCATACAGGGTGGGGCAAGAGTAGGTTTACAGCTGTTCGTATGGAAAATAATACAATAGTTAATAAATAATAATACAAAATAAGCTGTTTTCTGAGTACTCATAACTGTAATTCTACTTTGCCCTACCCTGTAGTAATCAATTCCTGTGAAGACAAAATCAGGTGGATACCAGGAATGAAACTATACACATTTCTAAGTAAAGTCTTAGAGATAAGAACTATAATATGTGGAGTTAGTTTACATCTTCTATCTATGCAATTCACATTTGAAAACAATCTATAGAAATAATATAAATTATAGACAAAAAAACTCATGCGTGTAGACTCATCCTTGCATTGCTTATAATACAAAAAAGTAGATACTACCTGTTATCCGCCAAAGGAAACACTTTAAATACTATTATGCATTTATGATGTACTACTATACATGTTAGAATTACTGTTTTTAAGAATTTTTGAGCCCCGTCTGGTGTGGCTCTGTGGGTTGGGCATTGTCCTTCCAGATGGAAGGTTGCCTGTTCCACTCCTGGACAGGGCACATGCCTTTGTTGCGGGGCATGTGAAAGGCAACCAATTGATGTTCCTCTCCTTCTCTTTCTCCCTCCCTCCTCCTTTCTCTAAAGGTAAATAAATAAAGCCTTTTAAAAAAGAATTTTGGGACAGTTGGAAAATATTTGTAATGTTAGGTGAAATGTGTTTTAAAATTGCATTTTCATTATAATTGGAAAATATATACTTTATAATATGTGTGTAAAATACATGTGTAGGTGTGGACCTGGAATTTAATATACTAATATTTTATAATGGTTTATTATGGATTATTAGATTATGAAGAGTGATTTTTATTCTGTTTATAAATTTCTTTATACATATATTTTGTGTTTTCTAAGCTTTACGCCATCAACTTTATTATTTTACTAATCAACAGTAAAATATATGACTAGAGAATATCTAATATATTTTAGTATTTTATTTTATTTTTAAAAATATTTTATTTATTTATTTTTAGAGAAAGGGGAAGGGAGGGAAAAAGAGAGGGAGAGAAATTTCAGTCAATGTGTGGTTGCCTCCCATGTGTCCCCCACTGGGGACCTGGCCCACAACCCAAGCATGTGCCTTGACCGGGAGTTGAATGAGCAACTCTAGTTCACAGTCCAGCACTCAATCCACTAAGCCACACCAGTCAGGGCTATATTTTAATATTTTACATGCTATATAAATGCTTATGCCATTTTTTCTTAGATGAAAAATTATATGCATAGTGAGGTAAAATAACCTATTTATTGGAATATTCTTTTACTTACATTTATTTTTGGTGGTAATTTGTGTACATGATATAAAGTTGTACCCTTTTAGCTCTTAATTTATCCCAGTTTTGCCTAGTGATAAATCTTACAATGACAATTTAAATATTCTTGTTAAATATAATAATAACTGAAGACTAAACATTTAGTGGAATGTAGGTGAAGATTTTTAGTAAGACATTGCTTAATAAGTTAATGATTTTAAAACAAAACTAATCTCAAAATTTATAAGTATCAGCACATAGAACTACAGAACTATAATACTCATTGTCAAAGGCACATAGAACTATAGCACATAGAGCTGTAGCACATAGTTCTATAATACTCATTGCCGGCTATAGCACAAAGAAGTATAATACTCATTGTCAAAAGATGCTACTTTTCATTTTCATTTATATGAAACTGAAAAATTTCCCACTCTTTTTATTTATAAAGTGGTTATTATAGTTATTTTTACCTACCTACTTTTCAGGGATGTTGTGAGGATTAATGAGACATACCTATAAAGAATTTGAGTACCTTGGAGATGGGAGATATAAAATATTATTATCCTGCCATTCACATATTACCTTGCTTACTCTTTCAAGACCTCAAAGTAGAATAAAAAAGAAAAAAATTTTGATCCATAGTGAGAAATATTTAATGAGATTTTTAAAAACATTTTTTCACGTTTAATACCTGGGGCTCCCAAAATTAGATATATTATATTCATTTCTAAGACCATTTTACAAAACAATTTGATGTATTTTTATGTATAAATCTGAGTTGCTTTCTGTTAAGCTTCAAGTGGAATCAGATGTACATTATTTTCATATGTTTGAAATGAAATCCACTATTTTGGTCAAATTAATGTACCTTCAAATTTATAAGATTAAGGTATTATATTATCCTGTTAAGCAAGAAAGGGCCATATATGCTCATTGCTTAATAAAATTAAGAGTTCATTCCTTTGTTTTGTAGTACAGTCATTATTTCTTTGGCAAAATTTCCGACTAATTTTATGTGTGTAGTCTTAACAGCACTTGGATTCTCTATCAACTTTAAGAAGTGAAATATGTCTTTCTAAGAAAGCCAAAAAAGGATAAAAATCTATATTACAGGTCATTTATTGAAGTTAAACTATGATTTTTTTCTAAGTATTTGTTTCAAAACTTCTAAGAATACCCCTCCCCCACACACTATAGGCTACCCATAAAAGTGCAAATGCTTCTCCAAATTGTATTACCTCAATTACCAGCTTGTCAGAGATTTTATGTCATTCTCTGTGATTATTTGAAGTATAAGAGAAAATATAAAGCTTATCAAGAAAAATTTGAAAGAGATTTTTGATGATTTTTTAACATCATTTTTTTAAATCATCTTATAGCCTTCTTAGGAGAGAATTACATACTGCAAGTAGGAAGTTGCCAAAGTAAAATGAGATTAAAAAAAACAACAATACTTGGCTTAAATTTCAGACTTTTCCAATGATAGTACATCACTATCTTTATAAAGTCCAAGAAAGTTTCACATCAATATTCCACATTAAGATAATTTTTCTCAATCACTGAAAATAAAGTTTAACATATTTTTTCAGATATTTTCTCTAGCTTCTTTAGATTAGCAAACAACAAAAGTATCTTAAAGTGTCCTCAAACTCTTATATTTGTAATTTGAATTTTTATGTAAATAAGTTAAATCTTAATAAATAATAAATAAAATTTAACTGCACTATTTGTTTATCAAAAATTCATATTTGAGTTTTGAGATGTTATGAAACCAGTACAACCATACATTAATTGATTATATTAACCAATATAATTATAAATTAATATGACAATAATGGGTCTGTATTAATGTTATTTTTAAGTTGCTTCAAATATTCCATGTCTTGATTCACATTGTTAAATATGGTGTGGACCATCTGATAGAATTTTATTGATTTAATTTACCTATGTAGTTTATCAATTTTAAATATTTTTAATTTTGAAAAATATCAGATAGGAATATAGAAAGAATAGTGAAATGAACATATAATTTTTAAACAAGTCACATTTAGTTCAACATTTGTTATTTCTTTTTTCTCTGTCTCTCTTACATACACATAGCACATGTACAAACATTTTTCAAGTGGTGCTCTCCTAAGAATAATAATATTGTCATTCATAGCTAGAATATCATTATTATACCTATAGAAACATTAAATTTTAAAAATCATGTAATATATAATCAATATTCAAATCCTGCAAATTATCCCCCAAATATTTTGGAAACATTTATCCCTATCCAGGTCCAATCAAGGTTACACAGTACATTTACTTGTTATGTCTCTTTATTAGCATTGGTTTAAGAACTGTCTCCTCATATTTAAAAATTTTTCCTTACAATGTTGGCTACTATTAATAAAAATGCTACAAATACATGTGTGCCAGTCTTTTTGTGATATACCTTTTCATTTCTTTTAGGAAAGTAACTAGAGATAGGATTACCGTGTTGGATGGTAAGTGGATGTTTTACTTTATAAGAAACAATTTTCTAAATTTCTTGTACAAATTTACACTCTTACTGGCAATGTATGAGAGTTCAAGTAGCGAGATATACTCACCAAAATTTGGTGTTGTCATTATTTATAATTTTAGGTAAACTAATGGACATTAAAAAGTATCTCCTTGTGCCTTTAATCTGCATTTATTAATATATGATAACTAATAAACTACATTTTTCATGTACTTATTGTTCATTTATATCTTATATAATGTCCATTCAAATCTTTTGATTAAATTAATCATGTTATTTGTTTTCTCGTTATTGAGACACAAGGGTCTATTTTCCTGTGTTCTTTGTTAAATATGTTAATTGAAAATGACTTTTTTCCAGTCTATAGCCAGTCTTTCCATTGTATTAATGTTGTTTTTTGAAGAGCAGAATTTAAAAATTTTGATGAAGTCCAATTAATTAACTTTTCTTTATGCTTTTGATTTTGGGTGTTCTAAATGAGAAATTTTTGCCTTCCTCAAGTTCACAGTGACTTTCTTCTTTCCAAAAAAGTTAAAGCAGTTATCTTTAAGACTATGATCTATTTCAACTTATTTTTTTCTTTATAGTATGAAAATAGGATTGACATTTATTTTATTTCATTTGTTCTTATGGACAAGGATCAGTAGCCTCTGGTATTCTTGACTTTCCTTTCTTGATGTGGAATTCAGCCCTTGCAGGGAGCTGGGACGAGGGTGATCAGGCTTCATGTTCTTAACTTGCTGCACCTGGGTAAGGTTGGGTAACAGGAGTGAGCTAGCTGTTGGCCACACTCTGGAATATAATCTCTGAAACATGGAGTTCAGGATAATAAAAAATGCTGGCAGAGTACCCTTCCTGGAAAAACACTGCAACTTTTGGCTGAGAGCTGGAGGGACAGCAACTCACATCTTTTTGGCCAAAATTGTTGGGATTGGAACTTCCATTACGCTCAACTTGAGTTGGGGAGTAGATTCTTGCTCCAGTGCTAGAGAAGCTCATTGTTCTTTTCAAGACAACAAATTTTCTAAAATATTATAAAACATTTATTTTATGACCTTAGGACAATTTCCAGAAACTTTAATTAAGTAAAAAATAATTGTAACCTGATGCAGTGTCTTACTGGAGAGAGAGGTTCCTACAGAATTTTTCATTATGCAATTCCAGAGGTTGCCCCCAAGAATTAATTTTTAAATTATCATTTTTGATTTGTTGGAGTTTTTTTGGGGTTGTTGCTTGGGTTACAACACCCTCCTAAAACTAATTAATGGTTTGTCTTTTACATCTTTTTATGGTCCCTTTTTTATTAAAATAGAAACCATTTACTTGTCATGTGATTTGAAAATAGCATTTAAAAGATTATTCCTTACTCCAAAATCATAATCATGCTTTCATATTTATATATTTAGTCTACTTGAGTTTCATATATTTATTATGTCAAAGGTTAATTTAATTTTATCTTTTTCCATAAACATGAACAATTACCCCTTCAATACTTATTAAATAATCTATCATTTTCCCCACTAATGTTTAATTTGTGTTCTCATAAATCAAGTTTCCTACATATATTTGACCAGTCTTTGGATTATTTTACTCTACTCCATTACCCAATGTCATTTCAAAATCATTCAAACTTCTTTAATTTTCTTGTAAGTTTTGATATTTGGAATGGTAAATCTCACCAAATTATTTGTTTTCTCCTTTTGTCTTTCTCCTCCCTCTTTAGCTCCCTTCCTTATCTTCTTCCTTTTTCTCTCCTTTTTCTCTTTTCCTCCTCCACTCCTCCTCCTTGTCCTCCAGTGTCATGAATTAATAGCATTAATAATATTACTTATTTCTCTTTCTCTCATATATATACAAGCTTACTAATAATCTCTAACTTTAGTGGGTTCATTCAGTATTACTTATACATACATAATAATTTAGATTAATGTAATCTAAAGCTAATGAATTACTTTACCCAGTTTCAAAACAATAAATGGGCCTTGGTTGTTTTAATTTTAATTATTTTTCTCAGATAAACTGTTGTCAAGTATTTGGGGTTTATAATATTCTTTGTGCTAATTCACAAATTAAACAATGTTATGATGTTATGTAGTTTTTATTTATATGGTTCACACGTTTATAAATAGTCACATAAGACTCTAGTTATTTACAATTGAGTTTGTCATTAATCTTGTGGTTACTTAAGTCATACTGCAGGGACTTAAAAAATAATTGACATAATCAGATTTTATTCTTAAAGTTGCACAAAATCGAGGCCACTATGGATATATATGAGGAGACTTGAAGTCAGAAAGATCAATGTGAGATCGCACACACACAGTGTGAAGCCTGGAGAGGTTTCAATTGTGCGTGCAAGAATGAACTGTCTTTTTGAATGAGTGAAAGTACATCAGAGGAGCTTGTCTCTAAGTGGACCCTTCCATTCTGGCATTAAGGATGATGTTAACTTACCCATTTTGTTTTAAAGCTTTGAAATTTAAAGGTATCTAGCTTTTGGGACATACATTCCTATTAAAGCTTGCTTTTTATTATGATCTCCTCACCCTCCTTTTTGGTTTGATTCTCAATATACTGCAAGATGTAAAATACAAGTTTTTTTTCTGTATATTCTGTAGTATTTTTATAAAGGAATGATCTTCTACATCAGTGAACAAAATGTTTCAAAAGAAGATTTTTTGAAAAATAAATATAAAATGGATAGTGATTTTAGACTCATTTAAGGATTCAAGTGCTATAAAGAAAACTGTAAAATTCAAAATGAAGAAATCAGATATTCAGATCTTCTGACTATAGTAATTTCTCACCTTTCACTTACTCAAAAAGCTTCCTGTAATTTTAAATTTTTGCCAAGTACATGTCTTTCAACTATAAACTTTCACACCTACAATATAAACCAGATGGAAGATTTATGCTTTTGAATACTGAAGCAAATCTATACCATGTCACATAATAAAGGCATTCAAAACGGCATTTAGTTTGATATGAAGTTGGAGAGTTTAACAAAATTCTTCTACTTCTCCCCTCATACTTTAGTCCTGAAACAAAACTGGCCAGGACTTGAGCTAGTTAATTTGTTCTCATGGAATTTATAGCATTTCATGTTTCTCAATAGTGTTTGGAAGGGATACTTTCTTATGGATCTTTTCATTAGTGAAAGTCACTAGCTTACTAGCTATAAGAGTAAAAAGTTTATAAATTAGACATATCCTAGAGTATTAATATGAACTGTTGCTTCCACAACTGATAGCATTTTTCTATCATTAAAAACAAAATTTGAATGTTCTTCTTTCTTTTCTGATGCTCTGATATCTTTTATCTAGATTGATTTGTAGCATTATACTTTATAGGTTGAAAATTAAAGTTGCAAGTTATGTTTTCTCAAAATAGATCCTGCATTAGGAAGGATATATTTTTATTTATTTTTAATTTGTACTTTTTGTTTGTAGAACTTTTTGTTGACAGAATATTGTTTAGTTTTACTTTTGGAAGTGGATTTGAATCCACAGAATGAAGTTTAATCAGGTAGTGTTAAAAAGACCAGTCAGGGTCAAGGATAAGATTCAATATGAAGGCATTCACATTGAGTTGCTACCTGTGTATAGAACAGAGTAATGGTGGGATTTAAATGGTGGTTTGTGAGGACTATTTGAGTAAGGATTGGATCATATAATTTCATACTATTACTTCCAAGGGATTTAGTTCTCACCATGACCAGGAATTCTGCCTTCATCCAGAAGTTCTGGTCTACTAAGTGTGTCCAACCCATAGCCCATGGGCCGCATGCAGCCTAGGATGGCTATGAATGTGGCCCAAAACAAAGTTGTAAATTTACTTAAAACGTTATGTGTTTGTTTTTTTGTTTTTTTTTTGTGATTATGTGTAGCAATGTATTTAATGTGTGGCCCAAGACAACTCGTCTTCTTCCATTGTGGCCTAGAAATGTCAAAAGATTGGACACCCCTGCAGGGAACTGAAGGTTAAGCTCTGGGAAAGGTTGTTCTCAAGTTCCCAAAGACAAAGGTGCTTGTTGAAGTAAATGTCATAATAACTATGCAATATTAAAAATAATTGCAATTACTTAGAAAAGTAATCCAGAAAGAGCAGAAAGATGAATATGTGAAAATGAAGAGAGAAAAAAAATTCAGATATTACATATAGTTTTAGAATCGTTAATGCCTGAAAAATAGAATTTCTAGAATTACGAAAGGGAATATATAACATAAAACCCATAATTAGACAAATAAAGAATTTTTTTCTGAGTTTAGTAAACTGGTATAGAAGGGTTAAAAAGGATGTCAGGAATATATAATTATAATGATAGAGAAATAGACAAGTATTGAGTATCAT
This sequence comes from Mormoops blainvillei, assembly GCA_004026545.1. Lineage (NCBI taxonomy): Eukaryota > Metazoa > Chordata > Mammalia > Chiroptera > Mormoopidae > Mormoops > Mormoops blainvillei. The sequence continues at coordinate 82,013 of PVJD01004306.1, read as the reverse complement.
AGTTGTTTCTTTGAAAATTTACCATATTCCTTGACATCCCTGTGAGTTTACTTCTCCATACCAGGGCCCTTGGGTGCATAGGCCGAGTCATCTGGATTTAATATCCAGGTTGTGATTAAATATAAAAACACTGACAGTGCCATTTTACCCATTGTAGACAAGTTATATTATAATGCCTAGACATTGTGGGGCTGGGTGTAAAAGGTAAAGGGATTAAGAAAAGTAGAACATCTAATAGACACAGACAACAGTAGGGGGTTTCCAAGAGAGACAGAGGAGTGGGGGGAGGTACAAGATGATAAAGGGGGAATAAATGGTGATGAAAGGAGGCTTGATTTGGGGTGGTGAACACACAGTACAATATACAGGTGCTGTATTGAGTAATATACACTGGAATCCAATATAATTTTATGAACCAATGTCACCCCAATAAATTCAATAAAAAAGAAAAAAATGCCAGGATGTCACCCAAGGCAGGCACTCTATATAAACACTCTAATATCATCAAGATTTAGGTGGAATAAATATGCCAGGATGACCAGAACCTTCCACATTGTTTTTCATTATGCATGTATTTGAGGTAAATCTCAAAGAAATAAATCAACCACTTAGACATAAAAATTCCCTTTTCAAATAAGTCATTTAAAAAACTCCCAAACATCATTTTGTTCAATGATAACAAAATCAAACTCAAATTGTAATCTTGGTAAAGGAAAGTTTGGGAAGTTTGGAATTTAACAGATGTACATGAGCTCCCAATTTGCTTCCTCACAGAGGTAAGTGAAGATAAGAGGGTAAAGTTCATGCTAAAGCAGCAGTGGGCACACAATAGCTCTTGGAATAAATCTGACCTTTTTTCCACTTTGTAAATAAAGTTTTACTGAAACCCAGCCATGGACAGTCATTTACATATTTTCTAAGGCTTTCTTTAGACTACAGCAGTGGACTTGTGTAGTTGCAACAGAACCATGTGGTCTGCAAAGCCCCAAATATTTATTATCTAGATCTCTACATACAAGTGTCCTGACCCTAAACTAAAGTACATACTCTTCAAAGCACATACATTAACTATGGTTACTAATGGATAATACTAACATCGTTTTGTCTTTAGAATGTAACCTGCAACCTATATTCAGATATAGGTAATATGTCTAATTCTCTGTAAATTCACTTCAAACAAGATATAAATTTTTTCTTATAAAAATTCATGTATTATTTTAAAAATATTTTTTATTTTTCAATTACAGTTGACATACAATATTACATTAGTTTCAGGTGTACAATGCAGTGATTAGACATTATATAAATCTGATACACATCTGACACCATACATATTTAATACAATATTATTGACCATATTCCCTATGCTGTACATTATATCCCCTTGGCAGTTCTATAACTATCAATTTATACTTCATTGACAAGACATTAATGCCACATGGTGCATATATAATGAAGAGATTTTTTAAGAAGACCTAAAGTTCTGCAATACATTTTTGTTTTCACCATACATCTCTGAGTTAAGATGCTTCCCCTGAAGCTGGGAATGGACAGGATTACTTTTCAGTGTCAACATACACATAGCAAAAACACTGGTTCCAGACCCTCACTGCAACCCTACAGACTGTCTAGTATTGTAAGTAGAGTAGATATATAGAGGCAAAGAAAAGATGAAGCTAGTTCGGGAAGGCATCAATAATAATTTTGTAGACTTGATGTGATTGATATGAGTGCTTATAAGATTAAAGTTCCCAACACTGAGTGGTTTCCTTTTGGGTGTCAAAGTAGTCAAGCTCTACACTGACTAGAAAAATATTCTCATTGTAGCTGATGCAAGATTAATAGCTCCTTTTCTGGCCTGAGATTCTTGTTATGGTTTCTGGTAGCAATTCCCATATTGGGAGAGAGTTCTGACTCAGACTTTGGGAAAACATCTTTTCAGAAGAAACCTATATTTAAAATTCATATGAAGTGGGTAGAATCTAAATTCTCTAAATCAGGTCAACAAAAATATTACTTTATTTTATTTTTAAAAATTTATTTATTTTTAGAGAGAGGGAAAAGGGTGGAGAAAGAAGGGGGAGAAATATTGACATGAGAGAGAAACACTGATCAACTGCCTCTAACACACACCCTAACTGGGAACCCAACCCAGGCATGTGCCTTGACTGAGAATCAAACTAGTGACCTTCTGCTTTGCAAGGAGATGTCCAACCAACTGAGCCACACCAGTCAAGGCAAAAATTTTACTTTATTTTATTCCTAACTCAGTTAATTTCCAAATGATAAACACTGGGTACTGACCACTTTGGTAAAATATCTTAAAGAAGACTTCTGGGGGGCTGTTTCTTTTGAGGGAGTTCTTTCTCCCCCAGGGTTTTACAATGGCTTCTGATTTTAGGTAAACAAAATAGTTACTTTGAGGAAACCTGGATTTTGGTGATCTTCTTAACACTGTACAAATAAAATTTCCTCTATTCTTTTTCCTTATGGTTTCTTCATGCCCAGCAGGTATCTTCTGCTTAAAACCAATATGCAAAAACCAATAGTGAGTCAGTGTTAAAAAATGTAATCTTCAGTTAGTGTTTAATGGGTACAGGGTTTCAGTTGGGAAAGATGAAAAAGTTCTGGAGATGGATGGTGGTGATGTTTGCCCAGCAACGTGAACTTACTTAATACCATGGAAATGGCATACTGAAGAATGTTCGAAATGGTGAATTTTATGTTATGTACATTTTACTGCAATTTTGAAAAAGCGATTTTTGAAAAAAAAGATTGTGTTTTCACAATAAATTATTTGTTACATTTAAAATATGTATTGTTTCTATCAAATAATCTTTTCTAAATTATTAAAAGTGGAAGAACCATTCCAAATTTATCTCATAAAACCACTGGATATCTGATATCCAATGCAGGCAAGGTCTTTAAAAACATTATATGGCACTCATTCACAAACACAGATGTAAAAAACTGAAGCAAATGTTGTATTAAGTCAAAACCTGGCAATATATAAAACATATCCTTCATGAATAAGTTAAGTTAATCCACAAACTCAAGAATGGATTAACATTAGAAGGACATAAATGAATTCCACCACATTTATATAGGATAAAAGCATTTGATCAAATCAATGGGATTCCATAAAATTTATCACAAATATGGTCTATAAAAAAGAAATCTGAACTAACTAGAAATTAAAGGAACATTTCTTACACTGATAACCAGTAATTATCTATAACCTACAGCTAATATAATTCTTAAAATCGGAACATGAGAAATATTCTGGTTTAAACTGGGATCAAATAAGGATGCCTGGCATCACTATTTTTCAATATTAGCCAGAGCCAAAAAAAAAATAAGAACATAAAATGTATAAGACTTGAAGAAGATAATTCATCTTCACAAATGATAATTTTTTGACTTAGAAAATCTCATGAAATAGAATAAAACATGTTAATTAATAAATTGATCAATTTTGCTAGGTATGTGAGTATTATTAATATAACACTTCAATATAGTACTATAACTCATAAATAAAAATTGAGAAAAAATTTTATATAAAATATTATTTAAAAAAACTATAGAAATATGGTTCTTAGGAATCTTAATTTAACCAAGTTGTGCTTAGTGTAAAAACAATTATAGTATTTTATTGGAATATATTAAGAAAGATATAATATGAATATTGTAAAGATGTCAATTTTGGGATGAATTGAAAGAAGGTTACAGTGGTTAGAATATAGAGACTGCAGAAAGCAAGTATGGACTATTGCTGGAATGGCAGATAGAGATTTTTAAAAATTGTTGTCCTGCTTTTTTCCTTTTAATAGTTGTCCTACCTTTTCCCCCATTGCTCACCCCTATCCCATCTCCTCCTACGCCCGCATTCAATCCCCAGCCATTGTCTTCTTTTCATGTTCCTTAGCTTTCCCCTTCTTTCCCCTCTTATCTTCCTCCCCCCACAAAAATATGCCAAATTTTCTTAAATTTAGAGATAAAATTTTAGAAATGAATTTAGAGATAAGTGAATACAATTTCAATACAAATCTTGTAGGTAGTTTTTGCATGGTAGAGAAAATATTTAAGGATATGTACCTCCATCAACTATCAATTTTATGTGTATATTGTAGCTAGAAAAACTTTTACAAATGTACCCAAGCAAATACATATAAGAATATTCTTAACAAAATACTTTCAAAATACATAAAGGAAACTGCAAAATGGGTTCATCAAAATGAGAATAAATACAATATTATATATTACTATAATGAAGTTGTATATGAGAGTGACAGTTAATTAATTCAAGTTACATGTGAATATTAATGGATCTTAATAACAATATTCAGCAAAATAATGTTACCTGCTACATGATGATGTTTATATATAATTTAAAAACATAACAAAATCCTTATATAAAATATGTATACAAAGATAAGTCATAAAAGTTTAAAGAAATGCATTGTCATAATAATCACCAAAGTTAATGGCAGTGATTCATTGTGGGGAGGGAAAGTGGTAGGATCAGGTCTGGGGAGGAACTTCACATGAACTGGGAATGTTACATTTCTTAAGTGTGTGCTGAGTACCAGTGTATTTATTACATCACTCTTGACATCTTTAGTGTGCCTTCTTTTGTAATAAGTAAAAATGACTATACGATTTTTTGTATATTTTATTGATTACGTTATTACAGTAGTCTCATTTTTTTTCTCCATTTTGTCCCCTCCACCCTGCACCCCACCCCATCATCCCCACTTCCACATTTTTCCAGCACCACTTTCCTCACCTCCCACCTTCAATCCTTCCCCCATTTGGTGCTGTCAGTGGGTCTATTATGAATGTTCCTTGATGATCCTATGATTAAAAAATTACCCTCACAAATAAAAAGAAAGGCAGTTAACAACAAGGGACAAAACAGGAGTATGACAGACTATACAAGCTTTCTGAGTGCACATCTGTCAGGCAAGACATATAGATTCCTGGCTCAGAGTGGCTGGAGAGGCCCTGGGGGAAGAAATCCAACATATTTCAATACAGAAGAGAAAGTTAATGGGCAAGGAGATAAACTGTACCTTGGAGAGGCAGAGAGACAAACATAGAATATGTTGCTTTAAAATGAACTGATAATCCTTTCTTGGGGCAACAGGGGTGAACATTTTAAGTGAAAATCAAATATATGTCATGTGCTAGATATTGGGGTAGATAAGACACAGTCTTGCTCTCAAGGAGTTTATAGTTTAATGGTTAGACTGATATGTAAGATGGTTAAATGCATGTATGAATGTAAGGAATGATGTTGAGTGGTATTGCACACTGTTGCAAAAATTAATTTTATAAGATCATCCAGCACCCAGGAGCCCATCTGACCTATCATCCATGGTGCATTTCAATCATGAGCATTATGCCAAGATGTGAATGGACTAATCTAAGAGATGTTATCACTTGACCAGAGTTTAGGTTGCATAAGGTGAACATTGGAGATGGTTTAGAACATTGGAACAGAGGGGTTTGCAGAGGAAGAGATTGCAGAGTGGGTTGAAGTCTGATAATAAAGCACCTACTTATTTTGGATTGTTGGCAATAGGAAAACTGAGGCATGAGAGGGTATATTTTTGTGTGAAGTCAGGGAAGATAATTCTAATGATAAGGTACAAGATAAATTAGAAGAGTGTGCTATAGAGAAAATATTTGTTGGAAGAACATTACAAAGCGAAGTTCATGGGATTATGCCAGCCTGACCCATGAGACAGGGGTGGGATTGGCCAGTATATAGGAATCGTGAGACATTTCAGAGGCACAGGGGAGTATACATAGGATATGAAACAAGGTCCATTTGGTAGGTAAAGGACTTTTTAGATTGCAGACTTGGATAACTGGGAAGATGGCTGGTAGGGCAAATGATTAAGTTAGATTTTAAATGTTTTAAATGTGAAGGTATGTCATAAATGCACAGTTCAAAGAGTTACCAACATTTCCCCCTAACTCTTATTTTTAGTGTGTTCTTTTTAGGTGGACAAATCCATTACTGAGGGACCATTTACTTAGATGTGTGTCAGGATTTCTAAAAGTCTTTTAGTTAGGAATGAAGACCTACTCAATGAATTAAGTCTCTTTGGTTTTCCTGTTTGGGAAATCTCCTTGATTTTGCAGTACTAATGCTTGGGGGTGAGGTGGGGTGTGTAAATACTGATGGAAAACAAAAGGAGAGAAGCATGAAGTATAGACATTCATTTAAAAATAGACACACAACAGGAATTGAAGGATTCTTTCTAAAATATCCACCCTAAGTAGAAAACATTGCTGATATACTAGTCTAGATTTCTGTTTTCTCAAAGACACAGGGAAGAAAGGAGGGAGGGAGGGAGAAAAGAAAGAAGGGGAAAGGAAGTTTTTTGTTTTTTTTTTGCAGAGACATAATTTATACTGTATCTCTTAGGGAATATGTATGAATAAATGACAATAAAATTGATTGTACTGACTAGAAAATGAGGTACATAGAGATAAAGTCCATTTGCAAACACCTGAATCAGGCAACAGTAAATATTTGAACCCAGAATATCTCAACCTTTAGCACATATACTGTATCATTGCATTGTACCAGCATCCCTATGTGGATTATGCCCCAAATTAGTGCATTTAATTATATTCCACTTCAGACAATATTGTTTTATGTATATGCACTTGTCTTTTCAATTACAAAATTTTTTTCTTAGGAGCATACATCCTTAAATAGTAAAAACAATACAGCACTATTCAATAAACTTCCAACGTATACTTAATAGGATGAATTAATATTACCTAATACAGGTTATTTTAAATTTTATTTATTACTTCAGAAGCAAAAATATAATCCATCTTGGCTATATGTATTGAGACAATTCATCATTGTAAGAGAACATCCAAGTTTTAGTAACTTTTTTCATCTGTGAAGGATTAATATTTTAGACCTTTAGCCTTTTATTTGGAATGTCTGTCATTTTTAAAAGATGAAGAACCTTTACTTTGTGAAGAGATACATGACATTTATTATCAGCTGGTGAAAGAAGAAGTCTGAGAAACAGCAGACAAAGTTCAGTGATAAATCTAAATATCTTTTTACCACATTTTTGGATGGTTTTTCTTTAGTTATTTTTGTTAGTTCTGCAGCTAGCAAAGCAAAATTATTTCTAACGCCATTAAAATGTTCTTCACACTTCAAGTGCAAATGCTTATTCTTAGAGTTTCTCTGAAGAGAACAATTGTCTGAAAATATTGTCTGGCATGTCTTTTCAGAAAAAGGTTAACAGGGAATAGAATCAAAGTACAGACACACAAAATTCTACTCACTGTGTTTTTCACTTTTGAAAACAGTTTTAAGTAGTTGAATTACTTAGAAAAAGTGCATGGCAATGAAGTGTTCTTTTAATGTACCTTGCTTCTTGAAGTTTATTTAATCAGTTGTAGCTCTACTGAGTGATGGTCTTTTTTTCTTAAAACACCAACAACCCACCTCAGAAAAAAAGACCTGCACAGACTGAGAGTGAAGGGTTGGAAAAAAATATTCCAAGCAAATGGACAAGAAATAAAGGTAAAGGTAGCAATACTTACATCAGACAAAATAGACTTCAAGACAAAGCCATAAAAAGAGATATTGAATGATGCTACATAATAAGGGAAGAATCCATTGAGAAGACAAAAACATTGTAAATATGTATGCACTTAACATAGGAGCACCCAAATATATAAGGAAAATCTTGGAGGACTTCAGGAAAGATGTAGATAGCAACACACTTATACTAGGGGATTTTGACACTACACTGTCAAAAATGGATAGATCTTCTAAACAAAATATAAAGGAGGGTATTGTGGCATTCAACAATGTCCTAGATCAAATGGACTTCACTGATACATATATAGAAACTTTCATCCTAAAGAAGCAAAATATACATTATTTTCAAATGCACATGGAATATTTTTGAAGATAGATCACATGATAGGACACAAAACAAGCCTCAACAAGTTCAAGAAAACTGAAATCATATCAAGCATTTTCTCAGACCAGAAGGGCCTGAAACTAGAAACCAACCTCAAGGAAAAAAATCAAACTCATTGAAACTGTATAGCATGCTATTAAACAATGAATAGGTTAATAATGAGATGAGGCAAGAAATCAAAAACTTTCTGAAAACAAATGAAAATGAACACACAAGTGTCCAAAACTTATGGGACACAGCAAAAGCAGTTCTGAGAGAGTTCTGGGGTCTACCTGAAAAAGATAGAAAAAATTCAAATGAACAACCTAACATAACATCTATAAGAACTGGAGGAACAAGAACAAACAAAGCCCGAAATGATTAGAAAGAAGGAAATAACCAAGATCAGAGCAGAATTAAATGATGCGGAGACTAAGAGAACAATTCAAAGGATTGATAAATCCAGTAGCTAGCTCTTTGTAAAGAAAAACAAAATCAACAAGGCTTTAAGCAGGCCTATCAAGAAAAAAAGGGAAAGGATCCAAATAAAATCAGAAATGAAAGAGGAGAGATCACAACTGATACCACAGAATTACAAAGGACTGTAAGAAATTACTACAAAGAATTATATGCCAAGAATTTTGAAAACCTGGGTGAAATGGACAAATTCCTGGAAAAATATAATCTTCAAAATTGAATGAAGAAGAATCAGAAAGCTTGAACAGATTGATAACAGCTGGGGAAGTCAAAGCAGTGATCAAAAAACTCCCAGCACACAAAAGCCCAAGACCAAATGATTTGCCAGGAGAATTCTACAAAACATTTAAGGAAGAGCTAACCCCTATTCTTCTCAGGCTATTCAAAAAAATCTAAAAAGAGGGAGGACCCTCAAACTCATTTTATGTGGCCAGCATCATCTTAATCCCAAAACCAGATAAAGACACCACAAGGAAAGAAAACTGGAGACCAATATTGCTGATGAACATAGATGCTAAAATCCTCAACAAAATATTGGCAAACTGCATCCAGCAACACATTAAAAAAAGATCACCTGCCATGATCAGGAGGGATTCATCCCAGTCATGCAAAGATGGTATATATTTGCAACTCAGTAAATGTTACAAATCACATAAACAAAAGGAAAGACAAAAATCATATGATCATGTCAATAGATGCAGCAAAAGCATTTGACAAAGTACAGCACCCATATATGATCAAAACACTCAGCAAAGTGGTAGTAAAGGGAGTATACCTCAACAAAATAAAGGCCATATACAGGAAACCTACAACCAGCATCAGATTCAATCAGCAAATACTAAAATCTTTCCCAATAAGATCAAGAACAAGACGAGGTGTCTGCTTTCTCCACTTCTATTCAACGTAGTATTGGAGGTTCTAACCACAGTGACCAGACAAGAAAAAGAAATAAAAGACATCTGAAGAGAAAGGGAGGAAGTAAAACTGTCATTGCTTACAGATGATATGATAGTGTACATAGAAAATCCCATAGACTCCACCAAAAACTACTTGACTTAATGAGTGAATTTGGCAAAACAGTGGGATACAAAGTCAATATTCAGAAATCGAAGGTAATTTTGTATACCATCAATGAAATATCAGAATCAGAAATCAGGAAAAAAATCACAATCACTGCAGAAACAAACAAACAAAAAAATGTACCCAGGAATAAACCCTACCGAGGAGGTAAAAGACCTGTACTCAGAAAATTGCACAATACTGAAGAAAGAAATTAAGGAAGATAGAAATAAATGGAAACATTTACTATGTTCATGGATTGGAAGAATTGACATCATCAAAATGTGCATACTACCCAAAGCTAGTTACAGATTCAATGCAATACCTATTAAAACACCAATGACATTTCACAGATATAGAAGAAACATTTCAAAAATTTACATGGAATTATAAATGATCCCAAATAGCCACAGCAACTTTGAGAAAGAAGAACAAAGTAGGAGAGATCACAGCACCTGATATCAAACTATACTACAAGGCTACTGTAATCAAAACTATCTGGTACTGGCATAAGAACACACTCATAGATCAATGGAACAGAATAGAGAGCCCAGAAATAAACCCATGTCCCTATGGTCAATTAATATTCAACAAAGGAGGCACAAGCATAAAATGGAGTAAAAATAGCCTCTTCGATAAAAGGTGTTGGGACATCTGGAAAGCTACACGCAAAAAAAGAAAAATGAAATTTGACCACCAACTTATATCATACACAAAACTAAACTCAAGATGGATAAAAGACTTAAATATAATTCACAAAACTATAAAAGTCCTAGAGGAGAGCATAGGCATGACAATCTCATATATTTCACACAGCAATATTTTCACTGATATGTCCCCCAGATCAAGGGACATAAAGGAAAGAATAAACAAATAAGACTTCATCAGAAGAAGAAGCTTCTGCACAACTAAAGAAAACATCAGCAAAATGAAAAGGGAACCAACTGCATGGGAAAATATATTTGCCAATGATACCTTGGACAAGGGTTTGATCTCCAAAATATGTAAAGAACTCATACAACTCCACTCTAGGAAGACAAACAACCCAATTAAGAAATGGACAAAGGACCTGAATAGACTCTTCTCCAAAGAGGACATACAGAGGGCCCAGAGACATATGAAAGGGTGCTCAGCATCGCTACCCATCAGAGAGATGCAAATTAAAACCACAATGGGATACCATTCCACAACAGACAGAATGGTCATCATAACCAAATCAACAAACAAGAAGTGCTGGTGAGGTTGTGGAGAAAAGAGAACTCTAGTACACTGTTGGAGGGAATGCAGACTGGTGCAGCCACTATGGAAAACAGTATGAAATTACCTCAGAAAACTGAAAATGGAACTGCCTTTTGAGCCAGCAATTGTACTCCTAGGATTATACCCTAGAAATCCAGAAACCTCAATTCAAAAGAACCTATGTACCTCAATAGTCTTAGCAGCTCAATTTACAATAGCCAAGTGTTGGAAGCAACCTAGGTGCCCATCAGTAAATGAATGGGACAAAAAACCGAGTGGATCAAAAAACTGTGGTACATTCACACAATGAAATACTATGCAGCAGAAAGAAAGAAGGAACGCCTACCATTCGCAACAGTATAGATGGATCTGGAGAGCATTTTGGTAAATGAAATAAGCCAAGTGGTAAAAGACAAATACCATATGATTTCACTTATAAGGGGAGACTAATCAACAGAATAAACAAGCAAGTTAAATATAATTGGAGATATTAAATGAAGAACAAACTGACAGTGAACAGAGGAGAGGGAGGAGGGGAAGACAGGGTGGAAATGGGAGGGGTGGTCAAGGAACATATATGGAGGACTCATGGACAAAGTCAAGTGGGGGTGGGTCGAGGGTTGGGGGGAAATGGACAAAACTGTACTTGAACACAATAATAAAAATTTTAAACAAAACAAAACAAAAACATGAACACAGAGTGCATTCTTTCAGAACAAACTACTTTTTAGCTTTTGAATTTTTTATTCTTCAGTAACTGTTATACTTTGTTTACAGTCACAAATTATTTTTTTCCTTTTTTGCACATGAAAGGTTGCATTCACATGAAGCTACACTTTTCCAAAAGTTTCAAGTTTCGCCCAATTATATCAAGGATTTTTTACATGGTAAAAAGCTTTTACCATTATATTTAATGCCTAAAGATGTGTAAAGATGTATATTTATCATTTCATCAGTGACAGCCAGGCTCTGGCACACAAGATTACAAAGAAGGAGAAGCTATAGCTTAGAAATATTAAATTAATTTACAATAATAGAAGATGACACCCACCTCTTTAATTGTAGTAACTAATTGCCAGACTTTTATATATCATGAGCAAATAAAGAGTGGATGTTAAAAACCTCTTTGTTTTTAATGATTGTTGATCCCTTTCTTAATATTTAAATAGTAAACATTAAAGGTATTTTTGAAAAGATATAGAGATACATTTGCCACCTTCTTATTCTCATCAAAAAGTCTCCCTAATAGTATGAAATATAGATTATGTCACTGGTGATTCTAATGCCATCAAAGCAAAATTCTTCATGTAAAAATATCAGAGGCTTTTTTTGTGTGTGTTACAATACTGGACAATACACTAATATGTTATTCACTTCTTCCCTCTAATATTTTATTTTTTATGAAAGTCAAGTATAATTTGATTCTAAAAAATCCTAAAAACAACTATACATCTTTTGTTACCAGAAGCAGGTCTAGAGCTAGTTAGAGCCCAATGACTAGCCACAAATGAGGAAAATTGCATATGTTCAAGATGAATCATGGAGTGTATGCATGGGCATGTGATTACTGTGTGTTTTGAGTAACCTGAATCAAATTTTACATCGTTAATGTTTTCCCATTTATGGACATCTTATTAAGTCCACCCCTTCATTATTTTATTATTATACATTAAAAGTAATTTATCATTTAATTTATGCTGAATTCCATAATTTTACAGTTAGACACCAAGTTTTTATATCTGATACAAACAACCCTGTGCAAACAGAGGGAGGTGAGGGCTTTCCTATGTTCTGTTTGGCTGGAGTTCTTCATGGTCAATGGGTCGGACAATTAGAGGACAGGGCACTTTCACAACTGTAGGTTATGATGATATTCACTGCAGGGAATGACATTGCACATATTATACGTTATATAAAAATATTATTTGTGTCAATTACATATTTGACAAAGTATAGTGCAACAGGTTATTTGAAAAAATGTTTAGAAAGATGCTTTTCTATAAACATTTTAAAAAGCCTAAACACAAGTTCATGTGCATAGAAATTACACTGTATGACTCTCCAACAATGGATTGTTCTAGAAGACCTATCCTCATAATTCCTGAGATTCGGTGAAGTCCCAGCACAAGTTCAAACCCAGTAAGAGAAAATAAACAAAAAAATACACATTATTTGATTTTGCTTTGCCTCCAAACAGATGGCCTTTTACATCTCACCTCCCCCAAGAAAAAGAGGGTTCTTCCCTAGTAATTAACTTACTCGGACCTTAAATGCTTTTTAAATTCAGGTATGACAATCACATACACAATTTTGTTACCATTGTTCATCAATTCAAAAGAGCCTTCTTTCTTACTCTCTTTAAGAAAATTGTTATACATAGGGTAAGGCACTTAACACAAACAAAATAATACTAAAAACAAATGTTTTTGAATCCTTCTAACATATATATGTGTGTGTGGGCAAATGCATTTGTTATAGTTAATGTGCTGGGATGAATCAATGAAGAAGCGTAGAATTTAGAACTAACACTAAACTTACTGTGACAGCTGCTAAGTGGAAGAAAAGCAGAGAAATGTGTCAGTGGTAGAAGAGTATTATGTAAACAAATATTTGAAAAAGAATAATATCCAAAAGGAACTCCATTATAATCACATCAGATAATCAAAAGTATTATTGAATAATTACCTTGTGTTTCCTAGTCTTCTGGAGACTATGAATGGTATAAAATAAAGTAGGAGATTGAATTCTCCATTGCAAGAATATTTTATACAATAGGGTGCTAAAATGTAGAGTAAATGGTTGGTGCACTAAGAGTTGAGAAATTAAAGGGATCAATATTCTGGATATTTTTAAATTTTAGGAAACTAGTATCATATTGATGGAGTCAATCACCACTGATTTTATGAAGTTATGAGTGTATGTATGTATATTCTGTTCATTTATTTTTCAATAATACATGTACTTTAAAAATATGATTTGTCTTATAGGAATAAGCCTGACACAATACAGTAGAAGATGAATAATGACATTTTACAAGTCAGATTACAGTAAATATCAATAGCATGGAATATCTTAGTGTTGCCTAAAAAATTAACATGCAAGAAACTGCATGCTGTATATTCTCCACAATTATTAAACTGGGGCTATGACAGTGGTTAAATAGCAGGGTCATGTCTCACATGGTGACAAGAAAAAACATGTCATAGATATCAACAAGTCTCTCATTCTTCTATAATTTAAAAAGAACTCTTTTTAAACAAATGCAAAATAAATAAAACTATAGTGATAAAATGTACTAAACTCTTTCACCATCTCCATTGGTTGTTTAATATATGACATATATCCTCCTGTGAATTATTCTGTGAAAATGAGGTGAAGTGTATGCACTGGGAGTGTGAAGGACATTTCTGTACTTCACACTTAAATTTCACAAAAAATGAAATGGAATCTTTCCAAGGTGACAAATTGTGAGATACATTTTTTAGCAAGTAGGAACCATTTTTTTTTTACTCCTGAGATTTTCCAAAAGTGCTTACACATCATCTTGTGGTTTGGGACAAATAATGTGCAAAACGTTTGAGAAATGCTGCTGTCATACATCCTTTATAGCTATTAATTCCTCTTTCCAAAGTTAGAGGTCTTGGGAACAGTCATATCTTTATAAATTCCTATCCCTGCTCTCCTCTGTGTCAGTTCTGATCACCACTGTTTTCTTCAATATTTTTACTGGAATTTATGACATTGTTAAATAAATGTCTGGATATATGGATATGTGTGTATGCCAAAAACTTTCACAGAATTTATAATTCTAAAAAACATGGAATTCAAATTTCATCTTACATCCAAACTAGGTCAGTGTCCTAATAATCTACTTAGACCTTCTACCGGTTTATGCTTTACAATTTATAGCCTGATAGTTCACATGCAAAATAAAAACACATAGGAATGTTTTAATCCTCTAAGGACAAAATCTTACTATTTAAATATGTCAGATATTTATAATCTTTATTCTAATATGGGTATTTTCAATTTTCCAGTGTATTTTAGGATCATTGTTTTAACATTGTTATGGTTTATATAGTATGTTTTATGACAGTTATATATGTCCATGTGAACATTTATATCTTCACATTAGAGCTATGGAGAAATGCCTGCCTTTGGAAGTATTTTCAAGCATTTGCGTTAGTGTAGTACTTTTTTTTTTAAGCACCTACAAATACGGCTTATGTTTGCCATTGATGTTAACTAAAAGTAAAAGTTTTTGAAAATTAAGAAAGCTCAAATAGATACCTCTCATTTTCTAAATCCAAACATTTTAAAACTTATTAAACTTTTGTTCAAAATGTACTGGCTATCAAAATAATAACACATTTACTATTTCCATTTACAATTTCACTCCCCAAAGAATTGATTTCTTTCATGACTTAAATTTCTCACAAATTCTTAAAATCTCTTACATGATCTGATCAAAGAAACTGAAAGCAAGCTAATGAACAATGACCATGCCTAGTCAATGGATAAATCTATGCCATGTTATTTTATGTATTTCTGCCTCTGATTCTATGTGATTCAAACTTCCAGTTGATCTTTTGAAATAAAACTGAAACTTATCTTATTTATTTTTAATTAATCATTTCTGTTATGATTCTTGTTGATAATATACTTCAAAGTAATTTTAGTGACTTGTCTAATTGTCAAAAAATTTAATCATAAATTTGCATGTTTCTATATAAATGAGAGTTTGACAAATGAAAGCCTTAAAATATCATATTAATATAAAAATTGAAAACCACAATCCACAGCAAGATACAAAGTTGAGTGGGCATAATGATATCAATTAGCAAAGATAGGAATTGTAATTTTGATTTGTTCTTTGAATGAGGGAAGGGTCATTAATAAACTGATGGAACAAGGGCTTGTATGTGCCAGGTATCAGGTCAGAAATATACTAACTGCATGGGGAGTTTGTCCCATCCATCTTTACTCTGTCAGTAGTGGGCACTGACACTTTTATCTCATTTTCAGTTTGCTTCACTAGGACAGCTGAGGTAGCAAAAGACAAACAATCCAAACAGTGGTAGTGGAAAAAACTTATGGATGGGCACTATCATTGTAAGCTTGTTAGAGTAATTTAATATGCCTCTGGAGGTGTGGAGTCTCATGTTAATTAACCCTGGAAGGATGTTTAGACAATACTTATATGTTTTCAAGTTCAGGTTCCTTCTTAGAGCAAGGCAGGACACATCACCAAGAAAGAGAACACCAGAACCCACTGGTAAAAATATCTCACCTTAAAGGGAACTCAAAAAACATCATGATATGGTCTCATTATTTGGAGTCCTTGAGAAAATCTTACAGAAGCTTTTGAAAGACACAGGTGCTGTAAGTGACCTTATTTGTGAGGTTACTCTAATTTTAATATTCATTAAAATGATGAACTCATTTTAATGCTAATTCTGATGTTTTAAGTAAATATATATAGTTATTAATGCTATTAACTTTCCCTTTATAATAAGGCTTTTAGTCAGAATGCCATTTAATATTTTCCATCAGTAAGTAGATATACACTTATTCCTTTATTTGTATTTTATTTGTATTTAATTGTATTTTTGCTACTATAATTCATGAAATTTTTTCTTGATATATAATGTAATATGATGGTAATTTTACATTTTCCTATGTGGTTAATTAACATTTCCCTATAATTTAATATGCTCAATTATATTTATGGTGCCTAATTTGAGTAATATATATGCCTATTTATAATTTTTAAATTGTGTATGATATCAATGTCAAAGAATAAATTCAAAATAGATAAAATAATAGTAATATCTAGAGCATGTAGGTAAAAGCATACAGACTTTTCTTCAATTCATATAGATGCATTGCCCTATTTACATGTTACACTGACACATCCTATAAAATATAAGCCATGTATTGAAAAACTTCGTGTGGCTATTTATAATTGGAAATAGTATGTTACTGTTTTCTTTACCATCTCCCAGGATTAGTGCTTTCGCTATGTTTTGGACCAGTGTAATTTCTGTAACTATAATTGGGTGCCTGAGGGCATCAAAAGACAAATTTAGTCAGCAAGGTTAAACTCTAAGATTCCATTGAATAAAGACAGGTATGCAGATCATCGGGGGCTTAGATCCATGCTAGCAAGACATTTCAGACACTGCCATTCATTATTTCAATGAAAACTCCTCATATCAATTCAGATAAGTAAAATACCTCATTTGTATATTTCATATGTATTAGGAATAAAATGAAATCTTAGACTCAATAAACATGGTTGTTCTTCATTTAAATAATCTCTACCTTGTATCAAAGTTACCTAATTCAAGGTAGAGAACAATATTGCAATATAATGGGTTTATGTTCCCATGTATGTTATTTTATGCATTAAAAATATTTCCGAGATAAGGTTCATAGAATTCACCAAACTGCCAAAGGAATTCATGGTACAAAAAATGATAATAAACCTTGTTAGGTATAGATGTTCAAAATATTTTAGCCATTTTTTTATTAAATAAATACAAGATAGGATTGTTATCCTCCATCTGTTTTGATTTTTAAAAATATATATATTGTATTGATTTCAGGTGTACAGCATAATGATTAAGATTATCATATACTTTTCAGTGGCCCTCCGATATTCCCAGTACTCACCTGGTACAATACATAGTTATGCAATATTATTGACTACATTCCTTATACTGTACTGTACGTCCCTGTGAATGTTTTGAGATTACCAATTTGTACTTCTTAATCCCTTCACCTCTTTCTCCCAGTCGCCCAGCCTCCCTCCCCTTAATTCTCACTTTCTCCCCTGTTCTTGTATGTGCCTTTCTCCTTACATTGCACCCTTCCTCATGCTGGTTAACAACACCTGAATGAAGGGATTGATACTATGTACTGGTGTTTAATTTGACTATTGTGTCAGTAGTTGATTCACTCCTAGCCTTCTTAATAGGGCTTTTGTTCTTAGTTTTTAATTTCATAATCAATGTCAAATGCTTTGGGATTATTGTGTAGATGCATTTGTAATTTTTGTGTGTATTTGTTTTCTACCGCCTGCTTGAGGACTGATGTTGAATTATTTCTTTATTTTGCCTATTTATAAAGCATTTTACGTATGAAAAAATGTAGTAAAATGATTATGAAGAATTGCATAATTATACTCTTTTAAACACGTACACTGTTTGTAGCTATTTTTCTTATCATGAGAACAGAACGTCACTCTTCAAATAGGCTGTTTTTTTCATCCTTTTACTTTCCAGTGAAAATTTCACAATCTATTAGTAAATAATTCAATGATTTATTTATTCATTTATTTCCTTCAACAAATATTTCTTTATTGCCTACTGCAAGCCAGGTACTTTATTAGGTGCTGGGTATAAAACAATAAATAAGACATATGCTGTACTTTGAAAGCATAATGCCTTTTCTGGCGACAAATATACACAGTGGATATGGAATTACAATACAGCATTGCTTATGCTATTATATAAATTAGTACAGGGTTGTATTGGCTACTTAATGTGGTTATTAAGGTCTTTCTCATGAAGTTATTGAAAGGTTGCTTGAAGAGATGACATCTAAACTGTTTTCCAAATAATCAGGCAGTTGAATAAGGACAGGAGAGAGTATGGGCAAGTCATTCCAAGGTGAGAAAGCACTTTGTACAAAGATGCAAAGATGAGAGATCACAGTAGCTCACAGGTGGAGCCGGGATAGCTGGTGACTGACTGAAAGGTTGGAGAGAGGTCAGTGCCTGTATTAGTTAAACAGAGGACAAGATAATGAGAACCTTAAAAACCATTTAAGGGGATTTGCACTTTATTTTCATAGCAATGAATTTTAAGGGTTGATCAGTTGAAGAGGCCAGTGTTGGGGTAAGTGAACCAGGAAGAGAGTTGTGATACCAAGGGAAGAAAAGATAGTGGATTACACTTAGACAGTCAAGCTGCAGTGCTAATGGAGTTCTTGCCTAAGTCCTTCTCTGCATCTCTAGTGCCACTGATTTGTCATCATCTTCTGTCAATTAAAGATCTTACTTTTCCAGTCCATTATCCCCTGTGCTGAAACCATCACAATTTTTTCACAAATAACAAATGGATTATGTGAATTTCTTGCTTAAAAAAATCCTCATACAATTTATATAAATTTGTGTTGAGGAATTACTATATTCCCATTGTTGTGCTGCTTATTTTACATGTATTGAATCATTTTAAAGTGAAAACATAAGAGATATATTCTATTAATATTATCATTTACATTTTAAAGATGAACAAAATGAGACATTGAAAGATTACTCTGCCCAAAGTTACCTAACTAATAAGTGCCCAGGATACAACTAAACTATGAGCATTTGGGCTTCAGAACCTAACCTTTTACCCACAATATTGCTTGTGAAACTTTCTTCTCACATGTATAATTTTCTTCCAGACTATTCACTTGAAAATAACTATTTTTAAAAAAGTAGATTATATGTTATTTTCCAGGTCTATTTTGTTTTCTGCTTTAACTTTTGGATTTAAACACAGTACATTGTAGTGACTCATATACTGATTGAACACGTATTGATGGTCAGTGCAAGAAATCCTTAGGTGATGCCTCAAACAGAGCTGCTGTCTTTGTTCTTTTTGTTTCTGGATCACTTTGTTCTTATCTCTATAATGTACCTGCCACATTTCATTAATATCCATCCTTCTTCATCAGAAGTATAGTTTTGATAAGAGTAGATACCATTATGTTTATATATTCAAGAACAAAGTATTTAATGACATCAATTAATTGCATTCAGTTAATGTAAACTAATTGCATTAGAAAATCTTAATGCTATTAAAATATAACTATATATGCTTATATTACTACTCACTCAAATATAGTTTTTTTCCTATTATTGCATTATTCTATGTCTTTGCCTATTAGGTTTATTTATTTTTATTCATATGTCTGTCTTTAGTAGATTGCATTTCATGGGGACAAGCTCCACATTTTATTATTGTATATCTAGAATCCAACCTGTTAGTGTCTGACACACATTCCAAGCTTTATACCTATTTACTGTAGTAAAATAAGGCTTCATTTATTTTATCCTCTAACTGTGTATCTTATTCGCTGTCCCTCACCTCAAAGAGGTGATAATTTAGTTGACAAACCATGCAAATACAACAAAAATTTAAATTTTAATGCATGTATTACATAAGCAAGTACAAAAAAGGGAGCAAGCCAAACAATATGTTTATTGTAGAAAATAGGAGCTGATAAAGAGTAGAACTAACTGTGGATTAAATCATGAAAAACATTTGATTATAGGGGGTAATATTTGTACTGAACAATGAAGAATTTGCTCTCAAAGAGAAAAAGAATTTCTTCTTGTTCTGAGTTTGCTGAAAAAAAAATTAATCATAAATATGTATTATTTTCATCAAATATTTTTACTAAATTTGAGATGATTATAATTTTTTTCTTTAGTCTGTTCACCTACATAAAATTACTCTGTCATCCTGAATTTTTATTTTAATACAGCATATGTTTTTCTTTAAATATTATATTTATGGTTTTTGTCTCTAATGAGAAAGACTGTCCTGAATTTTTCTCTCTTTGTCCTCACAAACTTTGGTTATTAAATTTATGCTGGCTTCATGAAATAAGTTGGTAAGCCTTTCATATTATTTTGTCTTTTTCTCTGGAAAAGTATATATAATATTAAATTATTTCTTCCTTAAATGCTAAGATTAATTTTTTAAGAAAACTGTCTGGGTCTGAAATATTTTTATAGGGAAGTTTTAACTAAATACCCAAATTTGAAACAGATGTAAAATTATTTAGAGTTTTATTTCTTATTGTTCTAGTTTTTATAAATTTTGCTATGAAGGAATTTTCTTAATGTGTCTAAACTAGCAAACACATTGACAAAAAGTTCTTGATCATATTCCTTTTAATATTTAACATTTTAAGTACCTTAAGGATTTTTCCATTCATATTATTGATTTTTTCCCCCACTAATCTTGCTATGGTTTTATTGATTTTATTATTTTAGAAAACTATAATTTGTCTTTTTAATATTTTTCTGTTGAATACTTTTCTATTTCATTGATTTCTGTTCTTACATTTATTGAGTGTTTTATACATCCAGTAATACTATACTTCAGGTATATAGGGAAAACTTAAAAGGGCCAAGGAATCAATATCTTCTCAATAATCAAATTGTTATTATATTGGGTATAATTAATTTATCAAATTGAAAAATTAGAATGTTTGGTTCAGAATTTGTTACAGATATGGTAAAGCTCTAGAGGTGACAAGATATCTGGTGGGGCCACATGAGTGTGGGTGGCAGAATGGGATGGGATGGAATGGAATGGAAAGAGAATAGAACAGAACAGGACAGGACAGAATAGAAGAGAGGGTCAAGTGACATAAGGTCACAAGACTGATCATAATAGACTGTGTTGGTCAGTTTTGTTCTTTGACTCTCATACTAAATTAAGCTTCTTATGGGCAGAAATTGATCACAGTTGTCATTTTCTTCTCCATACATTTTACAGAGCTTCTCACAATAAAAGATGTTCAATGCATGCTCAAAAAATAATTTAGTAAAAGCATTTAGTACAATTTATTCATTTCACTAAATCTCAAGGAAGTTAAATGGCTTCCCCAGTGCCACAGAGCTGCCCACTAGAAGACTGGGAATTAGGGCCACAGTCTTCTGAGAGACAATATGTATAGACATTAAATACCAAAGTGGGTGCTTTGGACTGTGAACTTAACAAGGGCAGTTATAATGTGAAGTCATGTTTTTGCAAATCAAGTTAGCATGTCATACATATTTTATTAATATCCATGTTTTCTTTACTGAAGACACAGAAAAAATTAGAATTCAATCATAGAACATGGAAATACCACCCAATCATTTGGGATATTGTGTGAGTATGTGTGTGTTTCTTGTTTATTGAACTTAGTCCTAAATCTTGGGTTTACCGTACTTGTCTACATGGGCCTTAATTGTTTCAAAAGCAGTGCTGTAGTAGCGAAGCAATAAATTGTTTTTCTTTTTTTTTAATACACAAATGGATTTTTATAGTTCTTTAAACAATGAGCTGAAGTGATCTGTGTAGACAAACTTGGGCACCAAGAACTCAGGGAAGGAAAAGGAAGCACAGCTCTTTGTTGTTATAAAGTGAACTGAAGTGCCAGATGCCATTTGTCACCTACCATGGTGTATAGAGGTCACTTGTGGATGAAGGGGGCAAGTGCACTGTCAATCACAGCCTGAGCACCTCTTTACCTTTGTCAACTTTTACATGAAATCCTTATCTTTTAATGAGATCTTGGCCATTAGAAATCCTTTCAGGTTCTATGAAAGTTTGAATTCTTTGGTATTTTCCTCTTTTGATTACTTTGGCCCCTATCAGGATATTGAATTTTAGGTGTTACATAGGTGCCTCACACACAGAAGACTATGCTGGTTCACAGTTAATGGTGAATTATGTAGACTTCTGGACACAGAGCACTAAAACTTCTCAGCATTTTATTCAGTTTGGTTTGGTAACAGAAAGAAAGGATAGAGGAATTTGAGTGTTAGATAAATGAATAATGGAAATGAGGGAATGCTATTTTCAATCCTTCAGCAAACAATGCAAATTTACAAAAGACTGAACTATTTACATTAAAGCACACAAATTTTTATTTTTTACTTGTATAGTGCAGAGAACTTAAGGCACCAGAGTTAACCTAATTTTATATCATCCATATATATTCACTTTTCTAGTTGATATTTTTATTATTCAGTATTTAATATTTATTAAGTCCTCTATAACTATTTTTAAAGATAAGCTGAAGCATATTAAAAGTTTTGAGTATATTTGAACAAAAACTCAATTAGAATCAGGGAGTGTCAAATTGGAAGTGGTTAGGAGGGCTTTACCACAGAGGCAAGAGGGAAGACTTAAAGTGAAGACATAAAGTAAGGAAATTATTGACTGGCTATAGTTTAAACCTATTGGCTCTTTATGGTTAGTTGTCTTTAGCATTTTAATTTCTAACGCAGTGGCATTTACAGGTTTAGATTTTGTTTTGCATATATTGGCCACCAGGCCAATAGCTACTTCAGCTTTCTTTGTTTAATTTATTTGATGAGTTAAGCATGAAACAGTTAAGACACTAACCAGAAGGAAGAAAGTCTTATATGGCAGAATACCTGGTTAGGAAAGAGAACAAATAAATGAACACAATATATACTTACAGGGATGGTGAAGCCACTGTCATCACTTGTGCTTGGCTTGTGATGGATATTGAAGCACACGACTAAAAGGTGGGGACTATTTTATGAGTCTAAGCAGAAAGGAGAGGGGGCAATGTAAAACAAAAAGAAAAATGAGGTTTAAACACTTGCAGGACTTATGCAGAGAATTTAATAAGTTCCTTGTATTTTTTTCTGAAAAGAAGAGGGTAAGTTTGGATCTTTTGTATCTCTCCATTGCAGAGTAAAATCAAGGGAGGGAATCTTGTTTATTAAAGGCTGGCAATGAGCTGCTGGCTACGGGACAGAGGGAGAGAGAGAGAGGGAGAGAGAGAGAGAAACACTAATAACTCAAGCATTGAGCTATTAGAGAACCATTAGCAGTAATAGTTAAGGCTTTCAAGTATTTAAAAAAAGGCTGAATGACCATATACACTGCATATATGCCATACTGTGTATTCTACGTAAATCTCTAAACCCAGGAAAAGAGAGATAAGCAAATTATTTTATAAGCAGCAAAGCACCTGAGTGACTTTTATTTATTTTTTGTAAAATTTATGTTTGTTGTTACATATAACTTATGGAATATATTTATCAAAATGTGTATTTTTATTTTTTATTTTAATAAAGAACCACTTTATTGAGGTATGGCTGGCATGTTAAAAGCTGTACATATTAAATGTATGCAATTTGAGTTTATACATCTGTGAAACCATCACCATCACAAAGACCATAGATGGTATCCATAATCAACTAGTTTCCTATTGCTCCCGTTACTACTGTTACTACTATTATTATTATTTTATCATTGTTCAAGTACAATTGTGTCCATTTTCCCACCACCACTTTTCCCGCCCCACCTAGCCCCACCTCCCACCCTCAATCCTACGCCCTTTTGGTTTTGTCCATGGGTCCTTTATACATGTTCCTTCAAGACCCTTCCCCTTCTTTCCCCCCATTTTCCCCCTACCCCCACCCCTCTGGTTACTGTCAGTTTGTTCTTTATTTCAATGTCTCTGTTATATTTTGCTTGCTTGTTTGTTTTGTTGATTTTAAAAAATGTTTACATTGTATAGAAACAGACTGAAATGAGATGTATCTCAAATCTTTCATGTGCACTTGGAGAAAAACCTGGCCATCTGTTCCCTTAATCAAATAAAGTCTCTCTGCCTAGTCATAGCCATTCAGCCCTGATGACATAGATTTAAAGTCATGACCCTAACATGAGTATTAGGATCCCCTGAGTGTTAGGATCACCCAGGAAGCTCATTCAAATTATTAGCACCCAGAACCCAGATAGTTCATTGATAATCCATCTCCATGGTGAGGTTAGGCATTAGTAGTTTGAACAAGCACTCCTGGTAATTTTATTTTTTTAATTTTAAATCATATTAAATTTGAGCACCACTTCGTTAAAAAAAAATGACAAGAAGTAGGTGAAATAGTCCTATCCTTGCACACCTATAGATTCTGACTCAGGATCTCTGGAGCTTGGACCAGGGATCAGTAGTGTTTTACCCGTGTGCCACTGCCCTGCCCCCACCAAGGCCCCTAGTTCTTGGTGTAATAATAAAACTTTAAGTAATGCTGATCTAGAAATGAGATACATTATATCTATTGGTCACACATAACTGATAAATATGAAATATTTTTGTGAAAAATTTTTTTTTTTGTTTTCATTATATTAACAACTTTGACTGACTTAGGGACAACATTGGAGGTCATGGGGTGTTAAGGGAAGTTGTTCTATATTTTATTTGGGTGTAACCTGTTCAGATGTCTCTCTTGTCTTTTTCTTTTCTTGCTCACCAACCTGAGTTTGTGACTATAGGTGGGAGAGAGAAAATGGTTACTGTTATAATATAAGTTTATAGCCCCCAGAATCAGGATAAAGAAGAAGAAGAAAATACCCTGGCTCTTTCCAGAGACTTTTAAGAGACTTTCTCAATACAATTAACCATATTAGGTCTATTTATTTGACCAAGAGAAAAAACTTCTGCTTTAACTTATATACTGTATGTACTTCCCAATCAAGGAGCTTTATAATACAATCTTCCCTGAGCAGTCCAGGAGGTAACAAAATTTGCCAATATAGAACTACTGTCTTTTTGTTGTTGTTGTTAATGGCAATCAAGCACAGTCTTCATATACATAGATATGTATATGTATATAGATATACACACACATAATTTCCTATTGCTGAAAAGTGATATGGAGATAGAGCTATATTTTTATGCTGAGGAGAGATGAACACTTTGGAAAAATTGTTGTTTGCTGATCTTCAAAGCTCCAGAACCTACAGATCATATTTCACAAATAAATAAAGAACATTTTTAAATTTGATTTCGAACCACAATAGTTGAACACCCCCCAGCACCACTTAAACACATACACACACAAGTGTGAGTTTTGATCTTGGTGGATCTCCATTAATGAGAAGGTGCTCCTGACAGCAATCAATACTGACTCTGAAATGTTTGGATGGTGATCAGAAAGTGAGTGGGTGCTTCATGGTCCTATTAATTGTTATGGGAAATCATTTTCATAAAAGAGGTTTTATTCTACTATATAAACTTTGTAATGAATTTGATTTTTATTAAAATGTCAACTAGTACTTTTGGAAAACCTGTCTTACATAAGAATATAGAATGACAACACGTCCTTCTAGAAGCCATTCACTTTATCAGTCTTCTATTGTGAACATTTTGTCAGTCTTTCACACATAGTATCACACATGAAATATGTTCTGTCAGTGAATATCTTTCTCTGTAGCCTGCCCCTGGTGCATAAGGCTTTTGAACTTAGACTTCTTCAGTTGTATTTGGATTCCATGCCTCATTTGGTATCTTTGCCAAACGATCCATGATTTATTACATATCCTGGGGCTGAGCTTGCTGAGCACAGTCATTGGCCCCAAAAGGCTCTGGAAGCTCTTCTGAGCCTTAGAAATTTATGGATGGTCAGATGAGGAGTTTAATACTAGATTTTAGACTTTTTATGATTTAAACATTTCTCAATAAATTTAGTTATATTAGATTTACCCTATTCAGGTTGATTTTATTCAACATGACTCCATGACTTGAGTAAATAGAAAAAACTAATAAGTTGCTGCTAACCATGCCATGACCAAAATTCCACCATGGGTTACAAGATTCCAAGCAGCTACACTTGTTTGACAGTTGCCCAAGGTCAATTCTATTGACAATGAAACACAGCATATTTTAAATACCATGGGCCATGGAACATGCATTATTTAGGAACGAAGGATCCTTAGTCCAATAAATTTGAGAAATTCTGTGTAACCTACACTCAACAGCAGGTGACTCCACAGATCAGAAATGTGTTTGACCATAACTAGTGCTCTAATACATTTAAAGCCTATTACATTTTATTCAATTGTTTAAACTTCCTAAATAACATTTTTTTCACATATAATCTTTTTATATCTGGCTGAACTCTTAACCAGTAGGACAGAATTTTGGAAATTCTTGTATAAAAAAAAATCCATTCTAAAGTTTGATATATCTGATGTACAATTCCCAATATTGTTTCCTTCAAATGTTCTATTATCTTAAAGGATGTGTTTACTAGTAAAGTTGGTATCTGTAGTCTGTGATCCCACAAGACACTATGCAATAGTCAAAATGGAAAACAGAATCAAGACAACTAGATATATTTTGAAAGACAATATAATGAATGTGTGCCATTTAGCTCAAGATATGAGTCCACATAGAGCTGTGTTTGGTTTTAACACTCCTTCAACCAGGAGCCTTGTACAAGCCACCTGGGCCACATTTTGCTTCATGAGCAATTTAATTAACATAACTCATGAACCATGCTTAAACTTAATGGCAAGACAGAGTCTCCAAAATTAGATGTGAGAATGCAGCCCAGATGAGATCATTGAATCAGTATTTGCCTCAGCACAGTGCTGTTCTTAATGGATAGAAAAGTTCTTTCTAGGAATCCCAGTGAAATGGCTATAAGTGGCTATCCATAGGATAGATTAAAAAAAGAAAAATGACTAACAGCACAACTCAGCAAAATCATAGGCAAAAGTTCTAGAAATGAAGGAGGTTGGGGGATAATGAGAAATCAGATAAAAGACAAATATTTCATCTTCAGAGACATCGTGATAAAATTGTTTATCAGTAAGTAACTGGAATTATACTGTTTCTGGCAACTATAAATACCTGAGTTAGATAGACCAGTGCTGTTAATGTGGTGTTGTTCAATAAACTTTTAGGGATCCAGGCTATCACTTGGTCACTACTCTGCCATCACGAGGGTGTGCCCTCCAATTTATCACCAAATGTAGCCACTATCGGATTGTATTTCTGGGGGTGAAATGGAGAAGTAGATAATGAATATACAAATAAAATGTACACACCAGTTATCTTTTAAAGAAGTTTTCTAAGAAAATGCTTCCATCCCATTGGGAAGGGCTTAGTTATATGGACAAATTAAATTGTAAGGCAGAGTAATGTAATCTTTTTATTCTGGGGAGTCATAACCCACGTCAAAGTTTACCACTCTGTAGATGGGAAGCTGCATCAGCTACTTGACAACCCCTTTGGCTACTTTCCCTTCCTCTCCCGTATTGCATCTACCTGAAATTCCAGGATACCTAGTAAAATACACAGTTATTTGTTAAGATGGTGCATGGGACTTCAACTTATTTGATTACCTATAAATGTAAAGTCAAGTTATATGCTTTCACCACTTCTAATATACATTTATAAAGCAGGAACAGGATGACCACAATGAAAAACTCTTACTTGGAGAAATAATCACTGCTCTTTAGCAGGTACCAGATCATTTAGAAATGGAGTGAATACTTCATTTTTCAAAATGGAATAAACTATCAGTGACCTTCTGACTGCTTCTATTTCTGTGATCTGGGAGGATCACTCTCCACATTTGTCCTCTGTGAATACCTGGTTCAGTCTTCTGGAAGATTCTTCCCTTCCACTGCACTCCATAGCCAGCCACATCTAATGTGGGCAGGAGAAATTGCTGTTTTTTGAAACTAATCATCTTTCTCAGGGTGTGAGTTTGGAGATCCAGGGGTATTCTAGATGTGACAAAGACAGGTATTTGCAGATCAGGCTTGTAGATTTTTTGAAAATAGAATTTCTTCACAAAGTTAGTGCACTTCTCGGCTACTTGCTCCTGGACAATTTCCCGAGAGGGTAATCATAGCCTACAGCTTTCAAGGCACATATTTACCAACTGGTTTCTATATTTTTTTGATTTTCCAGTCTTCTTTGTCCCTCTCTCACCCAACAAAATGGAAGGACAATTGCAGAGTTCTCTACATTCTGAGACCTGAAGAGTCGTCTTGTTATAATCTGCTGGTCCAAGTCGTCATTGCCAATCTGCTGATTCAACTCCTTGGTGTGACACAGTGGCTGACCTGCAATTACTCTCCTGCCTGCACTGTCAACTTCAAGCTTCAGCTGGAGCTCCTCAGGTTCCAGCCTGCTTAGCGATCTTCCCTTCCTGAAAGCTTGTCCTATGGATTTAGAGTTTGCTAAACTAATCCTCGCAATTGTATAATTTCTTGTGAAAAATAAATAAATTATTTATACCTATATATCTCTGTATCTATATATTTCTATGTATCTACAAATATATGATCTCTGACTGCTGCTTCTCTGGTTTAGGTTCCTTTAAGGATTTCTCAAACAAAGGATTTGAATGGGAAGATACTATCTTTAACCTGAGTTTACTGTTGGACTGATCCCCATTGAATGGCTTAGAATTCTTAATGGAATGTCCTAAAAAATCTCTGGGGGGTCAGTCTCCTACTGAGGGAGCTGGTTAAGATACCCGGAAGATAAATACCTTAGGGAAGACATTTATCAGATCCTCAAAACCCCAGTTTATCAGACTCGGTTTGTTCACAGCACTGCCTGTGAATAGAGAGCACCTAACTTGTGCTCTCTCACAGCAGTATGTGGAGACAGGCAAGCATGGAAAATGTGCAGCTCTCCTTAGGGTTTTGCTAAATGTGTCAAGAAGCAGCCAGCAAAAATCAATAATCTGAGGTGTTTTTTTTAAAAATATTTCTTAGTATTTTCCATAATGTTCCTATAGGAGTTAACATCTGATCTGCCTCCTAAAAAACAACAGAGGATACTTTTTCTAGTGCTTTGTCCAGTGCTCTCAGTCAGCTATAGCTCAATCATGAAATAACCTGACACACCACTTTCACTAAGCAAGTACTGAGTTTAGGTACTGTTACTTATAGCTCCATAGTTCTAGGTACCAAAATCTGTATTAGCTGGGATTAGGTTTACCTATGAGTACTAGTAACAGCTATAGCACATCACAGAGTAAAAGTGGTTTGAACAAGATCCAGAGTTTTTCCTCCAATGTTTAAGATGTTCAGAGGTTAACTGTGTCAAAACTGGTATGTTTTACCATGGGGTAAAGAATTCAGGCTCCATCTATTCTGTTTCTCTGCGATTTTCCCTCCCAGGATCATTTCATTGTCTAATACTGCAGTTGGCTCTAGACACTGAATCACATTCCAGCCAGCAGAATTGGAGAGGCCAAAGAAAAGACACAAGTCTCTCTTTAAAGACACTTGGTAGAAATGGCATAAATGACATCATGTTACATACACAGTGGAGGAGCATTAACTTTTTCTGCCATGTAAGTGCCAATGTGTTCTGTGAAGTAATGAGCTGGGTGAATAAACAAAAACAAAGTATAGATTGCACACACAGCAGCCTTTAAACAGCTACAGAACACATACAATACTTTACTTTTCAGGAGGAAGGGAAGTTCTTTTATAGCTTTGCCCATTTCAGCATGGACATCTGAAACTGACAAAAACACAAGATGTGTTTTGAATTCATATTCAACTCTAAGTAGTTTCTATGTTCATTCCAAATTTGGTGATGTTAAAGAAAACAAAATTGTAATTGGTCTTTCACTTTGTTTTGACATCACTGTTTTTTTGTTGTTTAAGCTCATCTGAAGACTTAAACATAAATAAAAAGAAAATTTAGATTTCAACATTACTCTGAGGCTCAGTTGAGAGGGAAAAAAGGGGGTCATTTATACAAAGGACTGTTTAGATTTGACTTTCTATGGGAAAGCTCTGAACCAGACAAAGTAATGATTAGATCAAATAGGAAGTTAATAACGTTAATGCTTCTTATTAACATGAAAAACCTGAGAATTCCTTGTATGAATGGTTAAACAGCATTTTCCAAAAGGATAAGTTAACTAGGTGAATTGACACTTTCAAACTTCCCTGGCATTGGTAAATAGACACAACATAGCTTCATTTTGAAGACAGAGATCAGCTGAGTGGCACTATAGAACAGACATGGAAACAGAGAATCAAACTCCGTGATGAGAGGGGGAATTAAGTTTGCATTGTTTACTGAATTAGTAAAGCCTAGGGTGTTTTTATTGTTTTTTTAGTGTCATGAGTTATCAAATATAAAATATATTGGGAACATTCAATTTCTTATAATATGGTAAATTTAATATCTAGAAATTCCATCTAATGCAAAACACCAAAATATACTAGAGAAAATATACATATGTCATAAAATACAGGAAATCCTCAAAAGTAATATATATATAATACATAATATATATATACACTAATCCACAGAAGTAAACAAGGGTTAAGGTTGGTGGATGATATGGAGCAAACGCTAATCCCTGGTTACCAGAATTACCATATTAGTGAGCCTTCTTCAGATCCTTGCACAAAGCTTAAATGATTACAAAGTTGGTGCAAGTTTACAACACAAAATAGTAAGGATACTTCCTTATTTTGGTTTGGGACCACAGTATAAAAAATAGCATTTCTTGTGAACTCTTGGCAATGTACCAGAGAAAAACTATTATTTGGATAACCACCAATGAGATGCAAAAACGGACAAGTAATTGTTTGTATTAAAGTGATCCCTTCTAGGAAGTACCCTTGGCTGCTTGAAAGAGGGTAATAGTAGGGATACATCTTCAACCCACACTCTGAAGAATGCTCACTAGTCAGAAGTTGTAAAACACATGAGAAAAAAGCATCACCATTCAAACACTCAGAAGACACAACTAAAAGCTCAAACAAATTCCAGGATAATCAGACATTTAAAGAATAGATGTTGGAATTTTTGGCTACAAATTATAAAATATATGATTAATAATGATCAAGTAAATAAAAAAATTTTTGAAAATCTGCTGTTGAAAAAATGAAACACAAACCTAGCTAGTTGTATTTGATATTAAGAATAGAATTCTAGAAATGAGAAACATAATAATTAAATTTAAAGTTATGACACAATGAAAAAATTTAGAGAAAACTGCAAGTAAATTAAGATATAATGCAGAAATCTCAAGAAGAAAAATATGAAGTTTCATAAGAAGTGAAAATAACATATATTTCATTGAAGCTGAGATTATAGAAAGGCAACTTTTAAAGTGAATATTGATTGAAATTTTCAAAATAGATAAAAGACACCAACCTTTGGATTCACAAATTCCATCAACTCTTAAGCAAGGTAAATACAAATAAAACTACTTCAAAACTCATGGTAGAGAAACCAAGGCATAAACTGTTTACCTTGAATCACTAAAACAAAATAAGGAGAAAATGAGAGAGATCTTAATAGAAGTTTGGAGGGCTGGATGAGGGGAGAAACTGATTACCTACCAAAAAACTGACAATAGGCAAATAACTGATTTATCAACAGTAACCATGAGAACATTTATTCAAAGTGATCACATAAAATATCTATTAATCTAGAATTATATACTTAACCAACTTTAAAATGTCTTTAAAAATGAAAAAAAAAAACCACTAAGTCAAAGACTTTCGGACAACTTTAAATAGAGTGTACTTATCATTCATGGGTCTTAAGGCTGCACTACAGGAGAAAGAAAAACTGATCTCTTAAGAAAAAGCTGAGATGCATAAAGGAACGGTGAGTACAGTGAATTGAAAATATATGAGCAAATCTGATAAAATACTGAGTCTATACAGAATAATAAAATGTCTAATTTATGCCATAAAAATAAGATAGAAAAGAATCAGTTAAAATATTTTAATTATTTCATGTGGTTAGAAGGAGCTGAAGATATGAAATAACTTTGTTTTGGGAAGTTAATTATCTTTAATTAAATATTAAGAAAATGCCAAAAGAGCCCTTGTCAGTGTGGCCCCATTGGTTGACCATCATCCTGTAAACTGGAAGGTGGTGGTTTTGATTCTCAGTCAGGGCACCTTCCTGGGTTGTGGGCTTGGTCCCCAGGTCAGATCATGTGCAGGAAGCAACCGATTGATATTTCTCTCTCACATCCATAGTCTCTCCCAGGCTTTCTCTCTCCTTGCCCCCCTCTCTGGAATCAATAAAAGGAAAAAAAAATACCAAAAGAAATATGACATATAACTTCCAAAATGGTAGAAAAATTGAGTTTCAAGGGGAAATCACCTTAATCAGTACAAAATAAGATATCAGAACATATTATCAGGCTGGACAATAATTACTAAGTAAGATTGTACAATTATCACCATAATCACAATTCATGTAAATGTTAGTAGGAGAAACCTGGTTCTTCTTGTCAACATGGTAAAGAGTCACAGATCAGCAGGCCTATTAGCGTGCAGGCAGAGCTTATTAGTGTTATGTTCTAGTGGAAGAGAAGGACCTTGCCAAGGCGGGGGAGAAAAGCAAAAGCAGGAGTGGCAAGAGACCCAGTCCTTTGTTCTGAGGACTTATATAGCTGGTGGAATGGGGTAGAGGGAGTTATGTATCGATTGACGGGTAAATGTGGTGCCTGCTTTCCTGGTGGGAGGGAATGTGACTACCCAAATGTAGGTATGTGGCGGGGGGGTCCTTTCCAAGATAGTGGAAATGGTACATAGAATTCCAAGGGCTCCCCTCCTGCCTTCCAGACCTCGGGATATTCAGGACACATGGCTATATTAGTAAGATTGTTATAGAAGCTTATAGAAGCCCAGTCTCAAGGACACTCCCTTCTTCCTGTACTATCATAGCTTGGCTTGCATTGTTTGGCATACTTGGCAATCTTATCAGACCAGGCTCTGGACTGCTGAGTCGACGGGTGAGACATGTCCTCCTTTACTTCTAGCTTCCTGTATTAAATTCTTTGTTAGATTATAATGGCAAAACCCCTGCCTTTATGTCCCCTCTGGTCTCACATTTATGTTATGTTAGGTAGCTAGCTGCTACCTAACATAAAGGGACTACATTTTTTGTTGTTGTTGTTAAAGACAGTTCGTCAGACTTGATTAAAATAACTAAGGATTGTTTATAGTGTTAATAAGAGATAAACAGAATATTTAACAATAAAAATGTGGAAAAATTACTACTTAATTTTATTAACCTTTTGTGGCTGTACTAATATTATATAAATTGGACTTTAGGGCAAATGTATTATAAGATATAAAGATGGCAACTACCCAATGATTTCGGTTTCAATTCACCATGAAGAAATAATTCTAAACTTAACTTATGCTAATAGTAGCATAATCTGGAATCAATGTAAGAGATTTCAAATATCTTTTATACTAGTAATTTTTAAAACAAATGAATAAACAGGTTATCACAGATTTGAACAACACAACACATTATTTTCTAAATTTAGCAAATGGTCTTTCCCTTAAGTATGCATTAAACATGGTGAAAAAATGACCAAGTTTAAACAGCTATCAAATAATCATACAACTCATTTGCCCAATTAACTAGACATTATTCCCCAAAAATAAAGTTTAAATTTCCATGTGTTTGCACATTAGAAATAAAACAAAACTTAAAAAAAACTCTAAAATGTAAGCATATAAAGAAATTTAAGTAAAAATATAGATTGCCTTTATTCTTATATTTGTATATTTATATATATACAAATTTATTATCAATTGAATGATAGTAATGCAATTTATATATGGGGGTTATCTTCTAAGGCTCATGTCAACACCTTTTAAATCTGCATCCTTATTCTCTGCCAAAGATAAATTAAAGAGCCTCTTCTCTGTTAAGCCATTCATCCATGTGGATACAATGATTAGTATAGGAAGAGGATTTAACTCTCTTGGTTTTCTATATTTTGTCTTTATTGTAAAAATCTCTTTTATCATCACTTCTGTTCTTCTCACATACTCAGAAAATCTCATATTCTTCTTTATTGATCTCAGCAAGCCTTTGCTTTTTTGCAAACGAAACCATTAGTTTAGGCTTGTTGAAATAAATCTACACATCTCTATTCACTCATCAACAGCTGGACTTAGCAGGGGGAGTATGGCTCCCTAGACAGCAGAGCAAGTTCTAATTCAAGCTCTGCTAGGTTTTCTGACCATGGTCAAATTATTCACATATTACATAAGAAATGCCCAAACCTGTAGAGAATTTTTATGAATTTATTTGAGGTAAACTGATGGCATATGCCAGGGAGCAAGATATCAAATGCTCTGGAGAATAACAGTTTTGCAGCTTTTTTATGCATTTGAAGTTAAAGAGGGAAAGTAAAGAAGATTACATTGAGGTAGGAGACAGCAAGGTGGGGATTGAATTATAGGGTAGTTAACAAGATTATGTGATCTCTTAAAGGTTAATATCCCCTTTGAGGGTTATTAATTCTTGTATTTCAAAGATGTGCTAACCTAGATGCACAAAAATAATGGACAGGGCTGTCTTAAAACTTTTAGCTAAAGAACTCATGTGCCTGAGGCGAGACTACCCACCATGACTTGCCCAGCTAGGAACTGAGTTTCTCTGTTACATAGGAGAAACACTAACACTTATTTTGCAGGGTTGTTGGAGATTAAAATGCTGTATAAAGCACCAGATTCATAGAAGGGCCTTGTTAAATATTTTGTAATGAGAAAAGTTAAAAATCACAAAGGATATCTAATTTTAAATCTTCATGCCATTTCTGATTGGATAATTCACATTTGGCAATTACCTAAATTTCTAAACCCATGGTATTTTTTAAATTTCTAAAATAAGAATATTACTCTTACTCTTGTGATAAGGATAAATGAGATGGTATACAGGACAAATTGTGGCTAGTGTTGCTACTGTTTTATTTTGTGTTATTTTCATTAGTTTAAAGGGACTTGACAACCAAACTGATGAAAACTTGTAGTGATAGAATTGCAAGATTTATGATGATTGACAAAGGGAATATATTTATTTCTATTTAGGAAAACAATAATTTATAAAACCAGCTCATTCTGTATGGATTCATTGGAATAAATTAACGGAAGAAAACTTTACCTCATTGCATGAGTTGGAACATGGGAGGCTCGAAGTGCTGTTCATTACCCCTTCCCCGTGTAATCGTTCAGTGTGGATTAGTAACTTTCACACATAGACATTATATCAGTAAAATACTTTTTAAAAAGTATTAGTGTCTAAATTAATTACTATGAACACAAGAATGTAACTCCAAATGCCCTCAAAATAATACTTAAAGATTTGATAGAATAGAATATCCTAGAATATCCCTTATTTTTCTGATCAATCCTTAATTAATTTTACTTGGTTAAAGAGCCTATTTGGGTGGTGGAGTCTCTTTAAAAAATAACAGTCTCTGGAAGTTACTTTGGGATAAATATTTGATAAATTATAACCCATGTGGACCAAATCTAACAGTATGCATGATTTTGTAAATAAAGTTTTATTGAAGCACAGTCATACCACTTTGCTTATTTATTGTTTATGGCTGCTAAAGCAGCTGACAAAACAATTTTCCAGGACTAATTATATTGACTACTTGGACTTTCACAGATTTAGTTTGCTCACCCTTGTCCTGTGATTAAAATTCATGAGAAGATATATGATTATAATGTTTAAAAGATACTATGTTTACTCTTCCCCCTCTCTCCTACATCTACAAGAACATTTGAAAGGAATTTGACAATGTTATCCTCTACTTGTATTATATAATTTTTCAACCTATGAGAAAGGCATTGTTACTTTTATACTTTGTTTAGATAAAATATTTCTAACAAAAAAAATCACCTCATTAAAAAAAGTCACACTTCCTTTTTATTGAGGGGATGTTCAGTGAAATTTTTATCTCAATTGTATAATATCATGTATTTCTTTCAACTTGTTTCCAGTGGCCCAGTATCTCTTACAGGGTTGGCAACAGGATGAGTTTGCATTTCAGGCTTTTAGTTATTAGGAATTAAGAATGTATGTTTTGAAAAACATGTTTAGTTATAGTGTTAATTTGAGTCACTCATTTTTGCAGTTGTAAAATATTGATAAAAACAATTAAAGATGGTACAAAATGATTAAATCTATTCTGTCATGATTGGATTAATACATTTCATATATCACTCACAAAAATGAAAGAGTACATATTTGTTGCTTAATACATGCCCCCTTTGCTAATGTACTATATTAAACACTGTAGTCAATTACTTTCAGTTTTGCATTGTTTTGTTAACAATCTTATTTATGTCACTTCCATGGTACTATATTTAAACATAATTTGACATTTTAACAAGTAATTTATTAAAACAAAAAAAAATCCAGTGATTAGACAGTATGAGTCTGTGAGTCTAAATTGTGAGAGTTAAATGATCACATTTCACAGCTCATGTATTAGGAAATGCAGGTTGTGGTTTCACAGGTCTTCTAGGCTATGCTACTAATGAAGCGATTTGCCCTGCGTCCAGTCCCATTTTATTTGCTGTCATCAAAGATTAAAGAATGTCATGGAAGGGTCACTCTGGATTCGAACTTTGTCATTGCAGAAATCCCCATTTAACAGAGGAGGATTTTAATTTGTGTTCTGGGCAATGCCACAGGTAAAAGTTATTCAACAGGAGTAGTATTTTCTAAGTGTTTCATTAAGCAGTCATCATTGAAGAAAACAAATATGGACACATTTCCTAGTGAAACAATCTATTTATATGGCTCAGAAAGTTACTTAATCCAGGACTAGGAATGCCTCAAAGCAACACCCAGGGAGGAGGAAAGCAAATCAAGCAAAAAAATAGAAAACAATAAAAAGAAACAAGCAAACCTAGGAGTTTTAAAGGAACATTTTATATTCAAGGTAAAAGAGTTGAGGTATATCAAGTCATCTATTTCCCACACCTTCATCAAAGCAGCTCTTCTTAGGATAAAAGCAATGACAAAGGCCTCATACATGTGTTCCCCTTCCTCTTGTTTTCTGTTTTATATATCCCTTATCTATTTTGTATGTTTTTCAGAGTAAAATACTCAAAATAGGCAATAAATCATGTAATTGTAAAATGAGACCCACTTTATAAAATGAGACATTATCAACAACTGTCAGAAGTATGGAACTCTTTTTAAATGAGAACTCTGGTAAGTCACATGAGTAATTTACCTCTCTGCTAAAATAAATGTAGTATTGTGTTTATTCTGTATAATCTCATCAACAATGAAGTACAAACATATCACTATTCTTAAAAATTAAAGAAATAATATACCTGATGGTGTTACTGTGGTTTTTTTCCCACCTTTTCAGCCTTATGAGAAACTTCACTTTAGAGAAACCTAATTTCTCCAATACCTGAGCCATTCTGTTATTCAATGGTGAGAATAGCCTTCTGGATTTCTCTTGAAAATTTCTGGCCAATGCTTATGCAAGTTTTAGGTTTAGCTTCCTCTATCTCACTAAGTGGGGGTGCAACATCCAAAATTTTGTAGTTGCTGTTTTCTATTCTCTTTGTCTTTTAAGATGTATGACTATTTTAAAAAATCCCTTATTCTATTTTTAACAAAATTTTTATGTTATATTACCTATCTTGGTAGCAGGTACAGATAATAGAACATAACAAACTGCAAAATAGTTTCTTCTGTGGCCTCCTTTACAGTAAAAATAGACAAAAAGGAAGAGAGAATTGAGACCAAAGGAAAATATATTCATTTGTATGACAAAAATATTACAGTTTTGACCCTAAATAATTTCTTTTTCATATTTATATTTCTATATAATTTTGTAGTCAAATAATGTAGACATATGAGAATGTTAAATGAGTTAGATTGCTGATATAAATAGAGTAGGAAGGTAGAAACTTGTCCTCTCACAATGCTGAATCCACACAATCTGATGTGATGGGTCAGATTAAGAAATATCAAAATGAGGAGGCCATACAGTCTTAAGAGAATAACCACAACCATTTATAAGCAGAATTATAGCTACTAAGGGAAGGAGTTAGAGAATTAGTAGAGATCATGGCAAGAAGGCAAGGGGTCTAGTGAGACTGACTGGTGAACTGTAAAAGGCTGTTCTGAGAAAAGCTAGAGTATGAAATTGGGGTCTTATAATGGCTAAAGACACATCCACACCTTAGAAATCAAGAATCTGTAAGTAAGAAAAACTCTGATTTCAGCAGGGACTAAGCAAATGCTAGGAACACAGGCATTTGAATATCTAATACTAGGGAGCAACTCTCATTCCCAAAAGAGAATAAAAAGCCACATTCTAATCCTGAATAAACTTTGGTATATGAAATTGGCCCAAAGGGACTGAAGTGATCAGTTCAGGGATCTAGACTCTAGGGATGCAACAGAAAAGTGAGATTTGAAAAAAGTAATAAAGTAAACACCGAAACACCCAGTGACTAGAGAGCACACCTATCCTTTGAGGGGCCATTGGCAAGATCTAATTTAATGCTAAACCACTGAGCTGTTGGCCTGAGCTGCTTAAAAACTTGGTTCATCTTTAAGAGACTTAGTTTATACATAGATATTGTATAGACTCGGTGGTGGAAATCATAGGAAAACTGATGGTTAGAATAAATTGTGTATTTTTTATTTACTTTGAAATAATCATCATTGTTTTCTGTCCCTTTATCTATAATGTATCACCTCAGCCATTATTTTCTAAATCCCCATGAGGAAAAGAACTATATATGAGAGAGCACACACAAAAAAACATGGAATTTATTTATAAAAAACTGTATTCTTACATGTTTCAACTTCAGTTACCTTCAAAGTACTTTCCATTTGCTGCAATACACCTATGTAGAGACATTTTTTTCCACTGCTCAAAACAATTTTTGGACTCCTAGATTTTGTTGCGTTTTAGTGCTTCTGCCATTTTTTGTTTCATCCCGTCTACAAAGGGAAGCGAAATGCTTCACTTTGAGGACTTTTCTCATCCAGGGAAACAAATAAAAAAAAGAGGTCACGTGGGGCGAGATTGGGTGAAAAGGGATGGTGGGTCACAGGGGCCATACTATCTTTAGTCAAAAACTGCTGAATGCAAAGTGCAGTGTGGATAGGTGCACTCATAAATCAATCATCATGAAATGAACAAACATGTTGAGAGAGTCTTAAAAAAAATTCATTGAAGCTGACTTTACCCTCTCAGGACAACACCAGCTGGTACACTGATACAGATGGGTTCCTAGAACACTCACCTAGTGAGGGAAACCTGTACTATAAGGGGCCCGCCCTCCAGAAGGGAATTCCTGGGTTTTTTTTTTTTTTTGAGGTTTCCCTTTGTACTTGAGTTTTTAATTATATTCTTCTTTTTCCCTGTCTATAAAACGTAAGGCAGTAAGATCTTAAAATGAGCAGGAAATGCCCTAATCTGGGACTTTTTCAGTCCTCAGAGAGAGCAAACAATTTTCAAAGTAACCAGAAGTTTTGGCAGAGGAGATCAGATAAACAAAGGGCAAAAAGGGCTTTAAACTAATATCTTTCTTTTTTTTTCAGAAGAATGAAACAGGTTTAGCACATTATTCTCTTTTTTTCTATGTATCAAACTGACCACTAAGTCTGTTTGTTTCTATCTTTAAAATGTTCTTACTTATAGCCCTTCATTTCCATTTCTGTAGCCACTTCCTTAGTATCATCTTAACATCTTTCTTTCTTGTTATTTCAAGTAACTTCTGTCTTATTTCAGTGTCTCTAATTCATCTTCACTCTGGCATAAGTGTTATCTGTCTGAAAGTTAAATATAGCTATGCTGTTATTCCAATGTTAAAGATATTTTAGGGATTTACAGCATAATAAATCTAAATTCCACTGTATAACATATGGGATGTTTTATAATCTGTTTCATATCTACCTTTCTAAACTTCCCCGGAATACTCTACCTCTGTGTCTATGAAGTTCCATGACTATCCCTTGCTCTGGAAAACCTGTAAGCCTTTCCATCTTCCAACCACGTTATTATGTTTTCCCTTCACTTGCCACCACAAGAATCAGAAAGTATACTGTCTTCTAAATGGAGGAGTTTGGAGTAGGGAAGAGAAGGGAACTCTGTTACTCCATACCCTCTAGTGAAAAGGAGTATTTGTGTTGTATTGTATTACTGTTGTTGATTTTGTGTCTGTTTTTGTTTATCATCATCATCATCATCAATTTTGCCAGCAAAATTCTTCAAAAAAGAAAGATGTTTCCAAACTCTGGGGAAAATGCCTTTCAAATGTGTCTCCTTTTTAATGAAGGAAATAATTGAATGTTTGGATTCTTCCATTTTAAACTCTAGTTTGTTTGTTTGTTTTTTCCCTCAGTTGGTGTGACTCAGTGGATTGAGTGCTGACCCAGGAACCAAAGGGTCGCTGGTTCAATTCCCAGTCAAGGCACATGCCTGGGTTACAGGTCGGGTCCCTGGTGGGAGGTGTGTGAGAGGCAACCACACATTGATGTTTCCCTCTCTTCCCCGCTCTCTAAAAATACATAAATAAAATATTTTTAAAAAACCTCTAGTTTTTTAATCATACCAGTTTAAAATAAATTCTTAGTTAAAATATGGCATGTCAAATCTAAAACAGATTGCCACCTAGCCTCTAAATTCCCTGCACCCCAGGAAGATAGATGGATGTGAATTTTGGTGAAATAAAAAAAATTACCACAATGAATAAACCCAAAGTAAAAACAGTAACATAAAAGTATATTGAGTTAATTAGTAATCCCTGGAGAAACAAGAGAATTGTATGGAAGAAGAAAGATGAAAGAGGAGCACTGACAGGTTGTTATGCAAATAATAACCATACATTAATCTATAAATTAAGATAGTCATAATATAATCTTTATGTAGTATGTAAAGGAAGCAGCTTAGGAAATAGAAGTCTCTATCTAGACATAGGCTTTTCAGTCAAGTTAGGATGGGCAAAATCTCATGATTAATGTCCTTGACTATGTGGCTCTTTGCCTTTGAAGATGTAAATTATCCCCAGAAAGGAGTATAAGTATCAGAGTCCCTGAGTCACAACTGTGTCTATAAGCAGTTGGAACCACTGAAAGCTAAGCTTGCCCCTTGGTCAGTTCAAAGAGCAAATGTGCTGGTCTTCCTAGGACCCTTGCTGAAGTGGGGGAACACAGAGAATTCTACCTTACCCCTCTTTCCTAAGCATCCTCAGGAAAGGAGAACTGCCTAGCTGACCACACTGTGAAATGCCTTCATCACTTCAACACATTTATTTTCCAGAAGGATGTCCCTCAATGGGTATTGGATGCATGGCAACTAAGCCAGAGCAAGTTCCACTCAGGCTAATGTTATTTGAAAGGGAGCCTAAACATTAACATCTTTCACTAGCACTTTGTGATATTTTTAAAGGTAAATATTTTTAAATTGGATTTTAATGATGATTATTAAAGTTCTTAACCATGTGCAGGTATGTACATGCCTTTTCTCCTCAGTAAAATACTTATTAAATAATTTGAATAACTGTATACTTTGTGTGTTGTATTCTATAAAAATTAGTGATATTTATAAAAACATAAATAGCATAGTGACTAATAGGTCAGCTTTAAATGTTATACATACCTGAATTCTAGTTCCAGCCACTGTGTTTACTATAATAGCTATGTCACCTGGGGAACATTAGATTATGTAAACCTTTAGACTCTTGCGTGTAATAGAAAATTTCTATTGTTACATACAATTAAAATTGGGTCCAGTTAACTCAAGGAAGATGAGAATTTTTATTACAATTTAAAATTATTTTGTGTTAGTTTCAAGTATAGAACACAGTGGTCAGACAATTAGACATTCCACAGAGTGCTCCACCCAGTATTTCCAGTCCTCACTTGGCACCACACATGGTTAATATGAATCAACAATGTTTCCTATGCTGTATTTTACATCTCTGTGAATATTTTATAACTACCAATTTGCACTTGTTAATCCCTTCACCTTTTTACCCAGTCCTTTAACGCCCTTCTTCTCTGGCAGCTATCAGTCTGTTCTCTGTTTCTGTTTTGTTTGTTTTGTCCTTTGGATTTCACATATAAGTGAAATCATATGATATTTGTCTTTCTCTAAATTATGTCACTTACCATGATACTCTCTAGGTCCATTCATGCTGTCACAAATGGTTAGATTTCTTTCTTTTTTATGGCCAAGTCATATTCCATTATGTAAATGTACCACAGGTTTTTTATTTACTCATTTATTGATGGGCACTCGGGTGACTTCTGCATCTTGGCTATTGTAAATAATGCTGCAATAAACACAGGGGTGCTTATATTCTTTTGAATTAATGTTTTGGGTTTCTATTGGATATATACCCATAAGTGGAATCCATGGGTCAAAAGGTAGTTCCATTTTTAATTTTTTGAGGACCTTCCATACTGTTAGAAACATGAGAATTTATTACCTGGATGTCAGGAATCCCTCAGGATGGCATAGACTGCTGGTGAGCATAGACTGCTGGTGAGCTCTAGAAGGCTCTTGGAGGACAGTCTGAGAAGGTTCTTAGAAGGACACCTGGGCACTGTATCTAGAATCAGTGAATTCCATAGAGAAAATAGTCTGAACCTGTGTTAGGTGAAAGACTATGGCTTTGCTATGGGTCACAGACAAAAAGGATCTGAGGAGAAAAGGCTTTATGAACCATTCATCTTCTGTAGAATGAGGTGGACTCCTGAATTTAGGTTTTTCCCAAGGCTGGATTTAGGCAGAGAAGATGGAATTTGGAAAGAAAAAGTCATTAAATAATAGTAACTACATCAAAGTGTCAAAGGATTGTTTATGAAGATTAAATAAGATTTTGCATGTGTAGTTAGATAGAATGGTGTATTTTCAGTTGCACCAGAACTGTAAAATCAGTTGAGGTATCATACCTCATCTGATAGTTTCTTCTCATTCTAAGATAATCCCTTCTTTAGAGCTCAAAGATTAAGTCCAATCACCATGTAGAGAGTGCTGTTGGTGCCCTGCTCAAATCTGCTGACCAAACCAAGTCATACAGCTCCTGAGCTGTTGTGAGAGTTAGCTGCTACCCACTCATACTTGCCACTTCTCTGGACAATTCCTCTCAAATGACCGGGGCCAACTTTCTGGGAGATTATGGCCAGCCTTGCTACCTACTCCACCTTCATTTATCCCTGCTTATGGGGGGAATTACAGAGAAAAATGGGCAAACCAATAAGGGGTTCAAAAGACCAACCACTTTTCTTCCAGAAAGAGATGTTGCTGCATTTTGACTCACCCTCTAAACTCCTCTATGGATCTGGCCCATTTCTCATATTCTCAATGAATCTTGTGCTCCCAGATCTTTCAGATTCTGCTTCTAGGGGATCCAAGACACATATTCCTTCCAGTCTATGTGTAGAAGAAGAGAGAGGTCATCAATGATATCGGCCACATCAAGTATTAAGGGAAGATTTATTTGTACATTTTGTATTTGTGCTTTGGAAACAGTTTCAGCTAAAAAAATAAAAAAATAAAACCAGCAGCTCAGGGCTACCTAGGAAATGTGTAAGGAGACATGAAGGAGCAGTTGGACATACTGTCTGGAAAAAGTCCAGCCATTGTTAATAAAATAACAGTTTGCATGACATCGATGTAACCTGGAAGC
Organism: Mormoops blainvillei; assembly: GCA_004026545.1. Taxonomy (NCBI): domain Eukaryota; kingdom Metazoa; phylum Chordata; class Mammalia; order Chiroptera; family Mormoopidae; genus Mormoops; species Mormoops blainvillei. The sequence goes on along the minus strand of PVJD01004306.1, from coordinate 38,245 downwards.
CAAGGAGAGTAGACTGGAATGTGCATATAGGAACAATGATGACTTCACTGTACTAGTCAGTGGGAATAGATAGATGCCCTTCAGTAAGCATGTGGCTGTTTTATTCAAATTGACTGCATTAAGCTTGAACATTCTTCCATGAAATCTATTCAGATGATTCAGAAGGCTGCCTTCGGCAACTACTGATTGACAATTTCATCAAGACACATCTGCTCATGCATCATGTCTTATGCAGAATTTTTTGGCAAAACATCAAATCACCCAGGAAACTCAGCCCCCTGTAGCCCAGATTTGGCACCCTGTGACTTCTGGTTTTTCTCCAAACTAAAGCCACCTTTGAAAGGGAAGAGAGATTTCATACCATTGATGAGATTCAGGAAAATATGATGGGGCAACTGGTGGTAATTGGGAGAACTGTGTCAGGCCCCAATGTGACTACTTTGAAGAGGACTGAGGTGTCATTGCCTTATGTACAATGTTTCTTGTATCTTGAATCTTCGTCAATGTATGTCTCTATTTTTCATAGTACATGGCTGGATATCTTCCAGACAGACCTTGTATATCAAGAGACAGGATTTCAGAAGTAAACCTAGATCTATACAAAAGAACAGGAAAAGACCTAAAAAATACCTTGCAGTCTAAAAGCCCTCAAATAGGATATTTAAAACACGAGGAGATATTTTGACTTGTTACTACATCAGCAAGGTTGGTTGGGCCCCAACTAATTTAGTATAGATGAGAAAGGAATAAGAATAAACCCCCAAGAATCAGTCTAGAGTCTACGGAGAAGTACATTTTTAAAGCCATGCATACCTTCAAGTCTTCTTGAAGACTTGGGAGGTTGTACTAAGGAATTGGTAAAATGTGAAAAGATTTCAGAGAGAGATACCAGGAAGATTAAGTAGAATATTCAAAGAGCTATGAATAACTTTTAAGACCGCCCACTTCATGCGAGTGGGTATGTGGGTGTCCCTCTTCTCCTAGAGAACATGCTTGAGAGATTTATGGGAATTAGGACTCTGATAAGGCACAAGGGTGATGAGACACATTAAAAGTGAAGCTGTCATAGTATTTCTGTCTGAAGTGTTTAATTAATAATCAACTAATTAATTACTAATAATTAATTAGTAATTATTAATTATTACTATAATAATTAAAGTAATTATTAGGGAGGAAACTAATAAACAAAAATAAATAATTAAAAATGATTTCAGAAAGGACAAAAAAGGTCTGAAAAACCTACTAGATTAAAAGCAACCAAAGAGACATGAAAATTGAATGCAAGATATGATCCTTGATTGGAACCTGGATTGACAACCTAAACAAATAAACAATCAAATAAAAATGAATTCCCTAAAGGATAATATTGGGGCATTTGAAGAACATTGAATGTGATTTATGTTAGATGATACTATAAAATAAATATTCATTCTATTGTAGATTTTTAGAGATCACTTTTTCCTGCAAGATAAATATTGAAGTATTTAAATGTAAAGTGTCATTATGCTTGAAAATAATTCTCAAATGTGTCAGCAAAAACCAACACAAATATACATATAGAAAGAAAAAAGCAAGGTGGCAAAATGCTAACAATTGACAAATCTACAAAAAACATATGGGGTGTTTATTGTCCTACTCATGTAATAATTTAGGGTTTCAAACTTAGCTATATTAAATGTGAGACAGTACACTGATTTGTAAGTTGTGCTGTCAGGGGAGAATAAAGAAGAAAGTGAAAAGATTGGTGTGAATCATGGATGCTTTGGCCAGCCCCCAAACTTCCTGATTTTATACATTTTATTATGAGAGACACCTAGGAAGATGTTAGCAAAAGAAAAATCTGGCACAGAAAAAAACATCATAAAAAAATAATGTCAAAATACGGTATTCAAATGCAACAAATGGTCTTAGACCTCTAGGAGGTAAAGCTGGAAAAGGATAAATGAAAAAGAATTAACATAGTTTGTTCTTTCTTCAAAAGAACAGAAAAAGAGATGGAAGCTGATAGAAATAGAGCCCAGTGCCACAGGAGGTGGTGGGTACAGACACAGTTCTCGGGCAAAGTTCAAGCTAGCTGAGCAGTCCCCTCTAGGCCCTTAGTATCACAGCTTTCAGAAAGCTTGAGAGCAACTTCAGTTCTTGAATCTAACATGATTGATTCTTCAATTACAGGAACATGAGTGTGGGAGAAACAGGTGCAATGACTCTGGGCTGAGAGGAAATAGTGTGTTCTAGAGAGTGCAGGGCTAAAATGCCTTCCAAGTGGGAGCCTGCTTACCTACGTGCTTCTGGTGGAGGTGGAGCAACACAAGACATTTAGGACAGATTATGTTTGACTTTTACCTTCTTTGGGCTTTAAGATTGGAATTTTAAACTTTATTAGAATTTAACTTATAAAGGCAATGAGAAATAATTTGGAGAGCTATCATTTTTTGAACTTTTAAAAATAGAGCTTTATTTTTAATTTAAGTCACCTATATGTTACATTGGTTGATCTTCATATTATCACTTTGCCTAACCTGATGAAATATATGGGATAAACAAATCAGGTATAATTTAAGAGAGAAATTAAAATGGAAAGTAAATCTTCAACATTTGGGTAATGTATGGCCTTGGAGTTCATCAATGTCCTGCTCCAACTGAGTTCAGGGCTTCCTAAGCAAATGGTAACAGGCCACTGCTGGTATCAGGAGCATGCCCTTATGGGAGCATGTTGGAACTGGAGAAGATTTTTTCCTATACAAAATCTTTAATGTTTAAAAGAAAGAATTGCATGTATTAATTACAACAACTTTATCAGGCTTGACCACCCAATAAGTTACACACACACTTGGGTATTGGAGAATTATTGCTCAACTTTTTAACTGGTCAAGTTGAGGCAAAATGGTCACTTTTCCCACATCTCAACTCCATGTTTATAATCCATAAGAATGCCTTATGTGGCACAGGCTGTGCAGGTGCTGTAGTTGAACCTTGCCTCAGGATTAGAAAGCCAGTAAAATTGGCATGATTCTTGTGCCCACTTTCACTTCAGAGTGTTGTATTTATTGAATTGGAGATTTATGAATGGGCAGGCTGAAGTATCCCTTCACCCCAACCTTTGGTCCCTGCTCGGTTAAAAAACAAAAATTGAAGGCAGCTGGTAGTAAAAAAAAACCCCAAAACAACAACAACTACAGCAAAAAACAAACTGTCAGTAGCCTGCTCCTGCCAGATTTTACAGAAGTCTTTGCTCAAGTTGTTTTCCACCTGCAAGATTCTTAAGGTTCTTTTGCTTCCTTCAGTTACTTGGTTTTGATAAATTTGCTGTAACCCCGGTGTGTGCATGTATTCCTCCCAGCACCAGCCTTTGGCTGGATTATGCTTCAACAGTCTTGAAATTAGGTCCCTGGTCCCTTTGGGTACACTCTCACGTTTTCCATAACATTTTGTAGAAAACTGTAAGCACCAAAAACTTTCTGATCATTATCACACTGGCTGCAGAACTTTCCCTGCGTGTTTATATGTTTTTATTTTGTTCTTGCTTGCAGTTTGTAAAATTTCACCAGATGGTCTGTGATGCTATGAAAATAGCTGAGTTGTAGTGGAAAAGAAAATGACATAAGCCCTTAAAATCAGCATGGCAGAGAAAATTCCATCTTGCCCTGGTGAGAGATTTACTTTACATGAGAAGGTTTTTTCATTTCATTTTTCTTCAAAATTAAAATTGTGATACATTCATATCACAGTTAGTTAATAGATTTTTATTCTGTCTAGAGTAAGAAAGTAGAGACAGTGTTAAAAACAACAGGGTTCAGATTAATAGGAGATGACGACTTGACCAAACAGGAGGTGGCAACCATGCCAACTTCATGGCTCTGCAGCTGTGACAGGCAATTAGTGATCACAGCAAACCAGATGTAAGGGAGGCAGCAGCAATTCACTGAGTGCTTCGTGGCTCCTGTGGGGATCCTATTGTTCATAGTGTTTGCAGAGACAAATAAACACAAATGTGTGCTGTTTTAAAGAATGAAGGTATGTTAGAAAGAAAGTCGTGAAACCTGGGGTGGTGGGGGAGACCAGCTCCAGTGGAAAAAAATGAGAACATTCTCCCCAACTCACAGTAGAGTAGAGCAAGTGAAAATTATTAAGCAATTTAGCAGTAGATTTTAATTTTTTGTATGACATCATAGAATTCGAAGCAAGTTTTAGAAGTCACCTGGCATTTCCGGTACAGAAACCATTAATTGCTCTTCTATACAACAAGCAATTAAGCTCATGTTTTCCTCTGAAATTTTGACCTTATTTCTACCCCAATATAAATTTTTTAAAAATATAAAATATATATCAATGAAACTTAATATTCACTAATATTAATTTAATTTAAAATGTAAAGCATTTTCTCTGTAAATAGCTAAACTGGCTATTGTAGCTATAATTATAATCTCTTGCATAAATTTAACTGTAGAGTGATTGATATTAATTCTTATACATAGTTTGTTACAGAATGCCTATGGTGCAAAATCATTAGAGAGGTACCCATTTTTACAAAATGGAGAATAAAATTAATAGTACAGTTAGTTATCAACCCAGCCCCAAATAATTTACAATTTTACCCCTACACACATGTCACATCCTCACACCATATACTCTCATATGTGAACTTAAATCACCCTCTTTAAATTAAACACTGAAAGTATGAATGATTTTTATAAGTTTAAATTGTGACCATATGAAAATTGAAGATAGCAATGAAAAATATAAGCTATCAGGTAATACCAATAGCTGGCATTACCATATGACTACCTGAACTATGACCTAAGGAAAAAAATTTTTTTCTCAAAATGACAATCATATCTGCCATGTATACAATATAAAAGGTAGACAATGTTAAGATGTAAAATCACTGGGCATGTGCATTGAAAACTGATCCATTAGTATGTGTCACCATTTCAAGTTTCCATGACTTTGAAGCAGATGTTTCTGAATACTCACTTATCTAGACATTTAGTATAACAAAATGAAAATATGAAACATTTACTTGAATGCATCAATCTGCAAAAATGCAACTTCATGGTAAAGAGACATTTAAATAAATCTACCCAAATTTATTTGTCTAAATGAGTATTATCATGAGAAATTAAATCAATTTAAGTCAATTTAGAAATCATGCCTTAAAAACATCCAAATCATTACTTCACAGTCACAACTACTTTTTAATTAAAGTTTATTTATTTAACAATTTGAGCAGTCCTGTCACCATCAAAATATGTTTCAAATTATTTTCAAGTGTTTTCAATAAATAAAATTTGTTTTCAGAGAATGAACATAAAACACTTTTGAAGATATTGAAAAGACTATGTCACAGTCTTTCAATGTTATTTTAAAAGTGAAAATCAACAAAAATATTTTGAATCATGATACTAACATTGGTATAATAAGTTTTTGAATGTTTTAATACAAATTCAGATGCACACATACCCATTAAACAGAAGTTTGAGTTTCTTTTGAGTCCTGGGAATCATTCTTCTGGAACAAGAGACAAACAATAGTAAATAAATAAATACTATCTGCCAACCAAAATATCACAGTTTAATAATAATAATAATAAAACAAAACTTAAGAAAATGTCTGATAAAATCAAGGATTGTCTATAGCACAAAGGGCAGTTAGATGGAGGGAGATTGAAAACCATTTGGTAACATTTAAGGAACAAAGGACACTTAGAGCTGAGTTTGTTGTAACGAATTTTCCATATTTTGATGCACGCGACCATCAGTTTGTTTTCAGTGTTTCATTAAGTTATGAGAGACAGAAAAAGCTTGTAGTCCATCCAAGGTAGAATTCTTTAAAGAACCTCCTGGGTAAGCAAGATGGTGGAGAAGTGAATGGAAGTCACAAGGACCTCCTCCCAGGACCAATCTGAAATTACAACTAAATTGTGGAGCAATCACCCAGAACAAACAACTGAATAATCATGAGGCAGAAGCCTTCTAACATCAGACAGACAGAAGAATCAGCTTCAGCGCAACCTGACCCCACCTGTACGACAACACACAAGACATGGTGGACAGAGTGACCCTCAGTCAACCAGTTGGAGGGAAGGAAACATCAAAGAATGATGAAACAACAATCTAAACCCAATTACTTCCAGAGAGCCAACATAAATGACAAAAAAGGCATCCCAAGAGCACCAAGTTCAGGAGATAAAGGAGACTGCACCACTGAATCTCACAGGTCTCCTACCATAGATGCTAACACCACAAAGTCAGGGAGTCAAAACCGATCAATTTAAGAAGCAAAAGCAAAAAAGGAAGAGTCTCATGAATAATGGGAAGACAAAGATACAATCCCCAATCCAAAGGAAAGGAGGAATCCTCAGGAGGACTACCAAATGAAACAGAGGCAACTATCAGATATTGAATTCAAAACAATAGTTATAAGGAAGCTCAATGAGCACAGTGAAAGTTATCAAAAACTACAGGGAAACTATGAAGAACTTACTGCAAACTGTATCAGCATGAAAAAAGATAGAAATTATCAAAAAGAGACAAGAGGAAGTGAAGAATACAATTACTGAATTGAAGAACACAGTGGAAGGAATCAAAAGCAGGCTAGATGAAGCAGAGGATTGAATCTGTGAGCTGCAGGACAAGGTAGAAGAAAGCTGTCAGAAAGAGCAAGAAAAGGAAAAAAGACTCAAAAAGAACAAAGAAGGGTTAAGGGAAATGCAGGTCAATATGAAACATAATAATGCCCATGTAATATCAATACAAGAAGGAGAAGTAGAGGAGCAAAGGGGTAGAAAGCCTGTTTGAAAAAGTAATGAGGGAAAACTTCCCTGATCTGAGGAGAGAAAAAGTCACACAAGTCCAGGAAGCACAGTGTGTCCCGATCAAGAGGAATCCAAAGAGGCCCACTCTAAGACATATAATTAAAATGGAAAATTTCAAAGACTAAGGGAGAATTTAAAGGCAGCAAGGAAGAAACAGGAATTAACCAGCAAGGGAGTCCCAATAAGGCTAGCAGCTGACTTCTCCACAGAAACACTACAAGTCAGAAACAAATGGCAAGAAATATTCCAAATAATGAAAAGCAAAGACCTGAAACCAAGACTACTCTACCCAGTAAGGTTCTCAATTAAAATGGAAGGTGAAATAAAGAGTTTCCCAAACAAAAGAAGGTTAAAAGTAAACACCTCCACCAAACCAGCATTGTAAGTTATGCTAAAGGGACTGCTTTAAGAAGGTGAATAAAAAGAGTGAGAGAAAGGGGAACATAAGTACAAAGAGAAAAAATTATTAAGTACCTATCAATAATAGCCTTAAATGTAAATGGAGTAAATGCTCCAATCAAAAGACTGGGTAGCTGAATGGATAAAAAACATGACATGCACATATGCTGCCTAGAAGATCCATCTCAGAACAAAAAACCTACACAGACTGAAAGCAAAGGGTTGGAAAAAATATTCCACCAAATATACAGGAAAAAAAAGCTGGGGTAGTAATACTTATATCAGACAAAATTGACTTCAAGGTAAAGACCATAAAAAGAGACAGAGAAGGACCTTCATAATACTCAAAGGAAGAATCCATCAAGAAGATGTAAACATTGTAAACAAAATGTACCCAATATAGGAACACCCAAATATATAAGGAAAATCTTGGAGGACTTAAAGAAAGATATAGACAGCAACGCACTTATAGTAGGGGATTAACACCTTAGTGTCAACAATGGATAGATCTCCCAAACAAAATATCAATAAGGATAGTGTGGATCTGAATGATGAATTAGATCAAATGGACCTAACTGATATATATATAGAAACTTTCATCCCAAAGAAACAAAATATACATTCTTTTCAAATGCACATGGAACATTTTCAAAGATAGACCACATGATAGAACACAAAACAAGCTTCAAAGATTTAAGAAAATTGAAATCATATCAAGCATTTTCCCAGACCACAAGGGGCTGAAACTAGAAGCCAACTGCAAGGGAAAAACTGAAAAACCATTCTAACTCATGGAGAGTGAACACATGCTATTAAACAATGAATGGGTGACTAATGAGATCAAGGACAATCAAAAAGGTTCTGGAAACAATGGAAATGAACACACAACAGGCAAAAACCTATGGGACACAGTGAAGGCACTCCTGACAGGGAAGTTCATAGAAATACAGGCCTACTTAAAAAAGCTAGAAACATTTCAAATAAACAACCTAACACAACATCTACAAGAAGTGGAAAAACAACAACAAACAAAGCCCAGAGCAAGCGGGATGAAGGAAATAATCAAAGATCAGAATAGAATTGAATGACATAGAGACAAAAGAACAATTCAAAGGATCAATAAACCCAGGAGATGGTTCTATGAAAAGATAAACAAAATCAACAAGCTTTTAAGCAGACTCGTCAAGAAAAAGATGCAGAGGAACCAAATAAATAAAATCAGAAATGAAAGAGAGAAATTACAACTGATACCACAGTAATACAAAGGATTATAAGAAATTACTATGAATAACTATATGCTAAGAAAATTGAAACCTGTGTGAAATGGACAAATTTCTAGAAAAATATAATCTACTAAAACTGAATGAAGAAGAAGCAGAAAGCCTGCAAAGACCAATAACAGCTGGTGAAATAGAAGCAGTAATCAAAAAATTCCCAGCACGCAAAAGTCCAAGACTGGATGGTTTCACAGGAGAATTTTACAAAACAATTAAGGAAGAGCTAACCCCTATCCTTCTATTCTAAAGAATCCCAGAAGAAGGAACACTCCCAAACTCTTTTTTTGAGGCCAGTATCATATAATCCCAAATCTGATGAAGACACGACAAAAAAAGAAACTACCAGCCAATATCACTGATGAACATAGAGGCTAAAATCCTCAACAAAATATTGGCAAACTGCATCCAGCAACACATTAAAAAGATCACACACCACAATCAAGTGGGATTCATCTTGCGGATGCAAGGTAGTACAATATTTGCAAATCAATAGATGTAAACAATAGGAAAGACAAATTTATTTATTTACATTTATTTGTTTACAATAAATGTAAACAAAAGGAAAGACAAAAAATCACATAATCATATCAATAGATGCAGAAAAAGCATTTGACAAAGTACAGCACCCATTTATGATCAAAACAGTCAGCAAAGTGAGAGTAAAGGGGGTATACCTCAACATAATAAAGACGGTGTATGATAAACCTACAGCCAACATAATACTCAATAGGAAAAAACTAAAAACTTTCCCACTAAGATTAGGAACAAGACAAGAGTTCCTGCTTTCACCGTTTCTATTCAACATAGTTTTGAAAGTCCTAGCCACAACAATCAGAATAGAAAAAGAAATAAAAGGCATCCAAATTGAAAAGGAGGAAGTAAAACTGTCATTGTTTGCAGAGGACAGTATAGTGCCCATAGAAAATCCTATAGACTCCACGAAAAATCTACTTGACCTAATAAGTGAATTTAGCAAAACAGCAGAATACAAAGTCAATATTTGGAAATCAAAGGCATTTTTATATACCATCAATGAAATACCAGAATCAGAAATCAGGGGAAAAGTCCCACTTACTATAGCAACATGAAAAATGAACCTAGGAATAAATCCAACCAAGGAGGTAAAAGACCTGCTCTCAGAAAGCTACATAACACTAAAGAAATAAATTAAGGAAGACACAAATATTGCTAGCATATACTGTGTTCATAGATTGGAAGAATTAACATAAAAAATGTCCATACTACCAAAAGGAATTTATAGATTCAACACAATCCCTATTAAAATACCAATGACATATTTCAAAGATACAGGATAAATATTTCAAAAATTTATGTGGAACCATAAATGATCCCAAATAACCACAGCAATTTGGAGAAAGAACAACAAAGTAGGAGGGCTCACAATACCTGACATCAAACTATATTACAAGGCCACTGTAATCAAAACAGTCTGGTAGTGGCATAAGAACAGTCTCCCAGCTCAACGGAATAGAACAGAGAACCCAGTAATAATCGCATACCTCTATGGTCAATTAATGATTAAGAAAGGGGTCAGAAGCATAAAATGGAGTAAAAATAGTCTCTTCAACAAACGGTGTTGGGAGATCTGGACAGGCGCATGCAAAAAAAAAAAAAAAACACCAAAAACAAACAAAAAAAAACTCAACCACCAACTTACACCTTACAGAAAAATAAACTCAAAATGGGTAAAAGACTTAAATATAAGTTGCAACACCATAACAGACCTAGAGGAGAACATAGGCAGGAAACTCAGATATTCTACACAGCAATATCTTTAACAATATGTCCCCTAAAGGAAGGGACATAAAGGGAAGAATAAACAAATGGGACTTCATCAAAATAAGAAGCTTCTGCATGACTAAAGAAAAAAATATCAGTAAAATGAAAAGGGGACCAACCTGTACGGGAAAACATATTTGTCAATGATAGCTTTGACAAAGGTTTGATCTCCAAAACAAAAATAACTCACAGGGCTCCACTCCAGGAAGACAAACAATCCAACTGAAAAATGGGTGAAGGACCTGAATAGACATTTCTCTAAGGAGGACATACAGAGGGCCCAGAGAGATATGAAAGGATGCTTAGCATCACTAGTCATCAGAGAGTTATAAATTAAATCCACTTCAAACCAGCTGACATGGCCATAATAAACAAATCAACAAACGACAAGTGCTGGTGAGCTTGTGAAGAAAAGGGATCCCTAGTACACTGTTGGTGGGTGCTGCCACTATTAGAAAATTGTTTGGAATTTCCTCAAAAAACTAAAAGTGGATCTGCCTTTTGACCCAGCAATTCCACTGCTGGGACTATACCCTAAGAATCTTGAAACTTCATTTCAGAAGAACCTATGCACCCCAATGTTCATCACAGCTCAATTTACAATAGCCAAGTGTTGGAAGCAACCTGAGTGCCCAACAGTAAATGAATGGATCTAAGCCTATGGTACTTTTACAAAATGGAATACTACCTTTCAACATGACATGGACGGAACTGGGGAACATTATGCTAAGTGAAATAAGCCAGGTGGTGAAAAACAAATACTATATGATCTCACCTATAAGTGCAAACTAATCAACAAAACAAACAAGCAAGCAAAATGCAACCAGCAACATTGAAATAAAGAACAAACTGACAGTAACCTGAGTGGAGGGAGGAGGGGTAAAAGGTGGGGGGAGATTGTCAAAGGTCATGTATAAAGGACCCATGGACAAAGCCAAAGGAGGGAAGGATTGAGGGTATGAGGTGGGAATGTGGGGGGCATGGTAAAGTTGTGGCAGAAATTTGGAAAAAAAGGTGACTCAAAAACTATTGTAAACATACAGAAAAAAAATGAAAAAAGAACCCCTAGGGTATGTGAGAGGCAACCACACATTGATGTTTCTCTCCCTCTCTTTTTCCCTCCCTTCCACCTCTGTCTAAAAGTAAAATAATAAAATCTTAAAAAAAAAAGGGAGGGAACCTCCTTACATTAATCTAGGAATGGTAGAACATTAGGATAATAGTGAAAACACTGAAAAAAACAAACTTAAGAGAACATATAATGTTGCTGACTCAACATTAAAAAGATGAAAAGATAAATTGAAAGAAAAACTATGAAAACAGACTTTGTATTTAGAACCCTAGTCACAATATCCAATAGCTCCCACATAACTTAAACTATTTATTTAGTTAAAATGATTCTGGAATAGAAGAGTCCAGGCACTTAGCAAAAGTAAATGCAGATATTCTTTTGAGGAATTTCCATACATTTTAAAGATTAAAACAAACAATTATCCAAAGATACACACACACACACACACATATGTATATACACATACACACACACACACACGTGTGTGTATACTAAGAAACCAAAAGAAAAAACATTCTCATGAGTATGAACCAGAAGAAAAAAATTATCATATCTACAAATAATTTAGATATGAAAAAGTAACACAATGATTATAAAGTATGCTGATGTATAATATAAAAGGATGAATTTTAAAACTCCAAGAAAAAATAAATTATTAGAGAATGAATACAAACAATAATACTTAACAAGTTGGGAAAAGAACCAAATAAATTATGCAGTGATTAAAATAATTTTAAATATAAATTTTAAAAATTTAAGTTAAATTCAATCACTAATTTTAAAATTAAAACAGACACAGCTGAAGAGAGAACTACTAATGTCGAAGCCAGATGATAAGACTGTACAGAATGTATTACAGAAAGAAAATTATAGATGGAGTTTATGAGAGATTAAAAAACAAAAACAGTAGAGGGAGAATGTTCATCAAAAATTTCAAGTTCTAGAACTATAAAAGGAAGGGCATAGAGGAGGTAATATTTGAAGAGAAAAAGGATGAACATTTTCCTTAGTGATTAAAAACAGTAATCTACAGATTTCAATAATCCAGTGAATTTCAAGCTGTAAAAAGAACTATGAAAACACTATCAGTGAAACTGTATAAAACTAGAGCATAGAAGAAAACACCTCTACAGAGCAGGAAAAAAATAATTATTTAGGACTGCTGTTTGACTCACATAGAAAAATAGATAAGTGTAGAATTATATTTTTAATATTCTGAAAAAAATAATTCATCTAGGTTTTTACAGCTGAAACTATGCTTTGAGAACAAGAGTAAAGCAGTTATATCTAGGTAACCAGGGAACTATAATTCTAATTATTAATACACACACAAGCATGCACACCCATACACATACACAGATGGTTCTCGCTTTATGATAGTTCATCTGATGATTTTTGACTTTATGATGCTACAAAAATAATGTGCAATCATTCAGTAGAAAGTTGCTAGGCTAACCTGTGATTTTTGTAGGTAACTCCATTGCAATCTGAGGCCCATCTGTATATATGCCTGTCACATACCTTCACAATGATTTTATGAGGTAGCTTTTAAAATTATTCACAGATTGTTAGATAAGAAACCAGGGAAAAAAACTCTTCACTAATTTGTAAAAGCCACATGATTTGTACAAGTCAGGATGGGATTTGAAGACACTGTAGCTGTAGTCTCTTAGTTTAATTAATAGCAAGAAAAGACAATGGCCTATCTCAAGGCAGCCAGGCAGAAAGAGTTCTCTTTTACTGGAGGAAATATCAGCCCTTTTGTTTATTTAGACCTTTAATGGATTGCATGGAGCCCATTCACAGCAGGGAGGACACTCTGCTTTACTAAGTCTATTGATTAAAATATTAACCTCATGTAGAAACGAAACTGTTAAAGTTGGTCTTTGTGTTGCCTGTCACTACCAGAACCAATAAATAGAGACAAGGATTGAATCTTTATGCATGCTTTATTCAGGCTGGTTATGTATCCCAAACACTATCTTACATCTCCTCTCAAGCCAACATTTTTTAAAAGATTTTATTTATTTATTTTTAGAGAGAGGGGAAGGGAAGGAGAAAGAGAGGGAGAGAAACATTAATGTATGGTTGCCTCTTGAGCACCCACTACTGGGGACCTGATCTGCAACCCAGGCATGTGCCCTGACTGGGAATTGAACCCATGACCCTTTGGTTCACAGGCTGGCATTCAATCCACTGAGCCACACCAGCCAGGGCTCATGCCAACCTTTTTTATAAGACAAAGAAAAGGGTAGATAAAGGGTTTGGAAAAATGTACTGGCCTCTATCCTAACTTCTGCTATTTACAGTCAATGCTTAGCTGTCAGTGGCTTATAGATGCTTCACTCGGATCTCTGCTGCCATTTGCACATCTCCTTCTATTCTATGCCCCTTTGTGTCCTCTTCTCTTTTTATAAGAACCCAATCATTGAATTTGGCCCAACTTTAATATAAAATGATTTCATTTTACAATCTATGGCTAATCACATCTGCTAAGACTTTTTCCACATAAGGTCGCATTCTCATGTTCCAGGAGTGTATGAATTCTTGAGGGACTATGCAATCCACTATAGCTATAATGTCTGTGTGAATATTTGCATTTTTTAACATATGAAATTTCTAAAGGTCCTGAAGTAACACTAGAAATAATTACATATTGTTGAATAATGCTCAAATAGTGTATGTATAATGTAGTGGATGCAATGGTGAACACCAATTAACTATGGAATATTATCACTTTGTATTTTATTAATATTTTTCATAACATGAGAAAAATATCAGCCACATACAAAGCCTACATTTATAACATGTAATTAAATAAAGATTACAGATTATCAATTATATAGTTTCAATTCAAGCTTAGTGCAAGAATCCTTTAAGTATAATTTTACCAGAATTATGACTGATGTGAAAATGGATTAACATCATCTCATTCATATTCACTAATTATAGTTTTTTTGTGTGTTGATTAGGTATTTATAAACATGTCAAATTCACTTCTACTTCCAAAGGACTAGATAGGCAATCATCAATTTTAAAACTGTACCAGTAAGAGTACATAAAGTAATACGTTTTCTAGTATATGTTTATCTTGCAAACCTGGGTATAGTGTTGAACATAGATATTCCTTCTCACCATGAGTACATAACACAGAAATGTTAAGTAAGATGTATTCTAGAAATGATAGAGCTGAGATAATTTATTTCTGTCTCTGCATACGTCACACTGTTTCCGTTATTAATCTCATATCTCACAGAGTATATTTGAAAAATCATAATAATATACTTTCTTATTTATGCTCATTGATATAAAGTGTTGGATAATATATCCAATATTTTCAACACAGTATTCTTCACATTTCAAGCCTTTATGTTACTTGGAAAATACTGACTTTAGTCTTAATAACAACAATAATAATAACAAATTGGGAAGACAGAAAAAAGAAAATACTTTCTTTTGATTAACAGATGCCATAACGATCCTATTACAATATTAGAAAATGTGATGCTAATGCTATATTACCTGATATTCTTCAAGATATTTAAATTAATTCAGTTAATTCAAAGTTAATTAATAATCAATTTTTGTTAATGCTAATAAAAGATAATCCCCATAAATATATTAGAAGTGGGTTGGTACTAAAAATAATGAATAATAAAATTAAATATAAATTTGTAAGTTAACTTCACCTTCTGGGATGTATCAATTTGTCATTAACTCTGTGAACAATGTAGACACAAGCCTGTGGTCCCCTAAGACAAATAGCTCTTCAATGGATGGTGTATAACAACTTTCTAAACATGATTACAAATATTAGTACAGAGTATTTTCCTTGAGAGATATTTTTACCTTATTTGAAATCATGCAAAATATGTTTTCCAACTACAATGGAATAAAATTAGAAATCAATATTAGGAGGAAATATGAGAAATTTACAAGTATGAGGGAAATTAAACAATATGCTCTAAAGTAACCAATGGGTCAAAGAAGAAAAACAAGAAATATTAGAAAGTACTCTGAAACATGATCTAACACATGTTCGGGCCAAAGAAGAGACATTTCTGGAGACATACCCATTGATTTTGAGGCTATGGTGCCTACAAGAATGCTTAGAATTTCTAAGATAATTGGGGGAAAAAATACAAAATTTGAAGATGATCAGTCTTATGGGAGATAAGCAATAAAATGGAGAATGTTCCCCAATGAAAAATAAATAATAGAGCAAAATAAAAAAGGAGTTGAAAAGAATGTTTTCATATTCTTTGTGAAGTTGAATACAGTGAGATTAAAATGGCAAGTAAATAATAACTGTTATGATTCAAGGACATGCAGCTATTTCAAAAATGAATATAAAATAAAAAATAAAGAGAAATTTTAGTACAAAATTTATTTTTGAAATAAAAAAATTTAAAGGGGTTATCTAGGAGACTGGACATACAAATCAATAGTATCTAATGGTATATTGAACAAATAGTAATTTTGAAAATACAAGAGAACATATATAAAGAGAAACTATAAAACCCAAGTTCAACCATAAAGGACAGAACCAGGAGACCCAGTATTTGCCTAACAGGTGTTCCAAAAAGGACCTATACAAGAATTAGTGCCCAGGGGTATTCAGAAAAAGACAAGATATATTTTTTAGATTAAAAAATCTAAGTGCTTTGCAGAATAAACAGATATAAATTTATACATATACACATAGTAGTAAAACTCTAAACTGCAAGGAAAAATAATAGAAAATTCCAAAACACCAAGAGAAGGGAGAGATAGATTAATTGCAAAGAAAAAGAATTGGTATCAGAGTTCACATTGGCAGTAAAGGATTTATGAAGACAGGGAAGCAAAGCATTCGAATGGTTGAGGGACAAATAAACCTTTAAGGTTAATTGATGCTTACTAAAGAATGGGAAAAAGTTAAGACACTGATAAAAAGTGAAGACTCAGGAAATTTATCATTACACACTCTCACTTGGAAAACTACTATCATAGTCTGCCAAAAAAAAAAAAAAATCCTAGGCACAAAGATGGACTGTCAAAGAAGCAGAAATCAGCCTATGAGTAAACCATGTAGGTAGGCCTAAATATATTTTAATTCATGTCAAGAATTCTTAGCTGGAGTAGTGCCATTCCCTTAGAAGTCATTTGAAAATATGTAAAGGCTTCGTTAGCTTTCAAAATAAGAGAGGAATGCTGCTCGTATGTATTATTAGGAATGCATAGGCCGCTTTTGGACAACAAGGTATTACCTTACTCCAAAAAGGTATAATGCAGCTGCTGAGAAACACTGTTCTAAGTGATAGCAATTAGAATAAACAGAACTATAACAACTTATCTTATAAATATGAGTTGAAAATGAAATCTCAAAAAATATGAGTAGGGAGGGAATAAAGTTATAAGACATTTCTGCCTCTAATGAGCAAACCATGAATGCAGAGGACTGTTTAGTCACATGTGTTATAGATCCTAATTTCATATCCTAAACCAATAGGGAGAGATGAAGGAGGAGAAGTAGAAAAGGGAAATGAAAAGAAAATGGGGGATATAAATATCATTAGAAAACATAGGCTGCTTGGTTCTCCATGTTCAGGAGAGAAAGAGAAGCATGTATATAATACATTCTGATAGTAAGTAAATAAGTTTAAGTAATGGCAGCTTCTGGATGCTGGTAATATAATATTTGCTCTTTATTTATTCCTCCGTATGTTAAAGTTTGTGAAAGCAATATGTAAAAAGAGACAAATATTAAAACTCATGTAGAATCCGTCTTCTCTTCTAAAGACATTGACAATGGATTTAAGATCCATCTAAATAATACAGTATGATGTTATTTTGTAATCCTTATTTACACCACAAAGACCTCTTGTCCAAAAAAATTCACATTCATATTTTTGGAGGTGTGGATGCATCCTTTGTTGGGGAAGGCATCATTCTATCCACTACAGATATCAACAACTCCTCCATTTTGTAATAACCAAACTGGATCTGTTTCTTTAAGTGCAATTGACCAGGTTTTCCAACATTAACAACAATTACATAAGCGAGACTGGCCACTCATCTGATTCCACCCTTTTGGCCACAGTGATTGGTGTGGCTTAAACCAGTCTCTATTCAGGGCTGCATTTTTATGTTTTAAAGAGCAAAAGGAGCTAGTGCCTGGAAGGGTTAAAAAAAAGTTAAAAAATCAACCAAGTGTTCTCATTGTACCAGCCTAGTTACAAAACTCATGCTGGTTTAAGTAAACAGCTCTGCTTTGTCAATATTGTTTTTCTGAAAGTGTTTTTTTTTTAAGTTTTATAAAATAGACATGTTCAGTCTTTACCTATTATTATGATTAATGCATTAAATATACATAACTGGACTTAAGAAATGAGTGTTATCATAAAATTTGCAAATTGTTTTCTGCTTTAGGCAATAGTATGGTATTTAATTTTAAAATAAATGTTTAGTTATTTCAATACAGGAATAACATTAGAAAAATAGTTTGAACAAAAGGGAAAATATTACACTAAATCAATATTACTACTGTAAAATGACCTGCTGTATATGATTCAACTAAAACCATGGCATTTAACTTCATATTAGAATTTATATAAATACAATAAAAGATCAGAGCAATAGATTTTATAATAAGCAATAAAACAAAATAAGTCCATTTGCCTTTAAGGTTTTATGGGACTTACAGTTTGAAACTCATTGAATTAAAGAGGAAAAAAATACCCAGTCTAGGTATATAAAAAATGGGTCTACCAGAATATTTATTAGAATTAAAATAAATTTGAAGCCTAAGGAAATGTCATTGAATGAAATAACAGTAACTGCCTGTAGAATAGAGACTGTTTCACTCTGAAATACATATTTAGTAAGTTTCTCTCATCATTTCAAGAGAAGTTAGCAATAAATGTAAAAAAATGAAAAAGCTGGGCAGCACACACACTTACATCACTGCTCTTTCGTATCTTGCATCAAGGAAAGTTAACTGCCATTGCAGTGGGAGCATGGATTAATGTGTAACTTGCTGTAGCCTGGCACTCCCATCTATCTTCGACTGTCCTGGAAGCATAAAGCATGGGGAATGGAAGATTGCTTAGAAATGATGCAACTCACTCATGCCGCAAAGAACTTCTTACCCATAGAAGGTTTGACCAAAGCCCTAGGGCTTCTTTTGGATTCAAGCTGGGGGGAAAAATTAAACTGGAGGATGACAGAGTGGAAGGGAAGAAAATGATAGACTACATTTGATTTTGTGAACTTTCCTTGATGTTTCCATTTGGTCATTAAGTAATGTTTACTGGAATCATGTTGACATTTGCCACCATACCTTTTGGAATGTTTTAAAGGAAAAAAAGATAATTTACAAGAACAAGACCTAGAACTGAAGAGTAATTCATTTTTTAAAATTTTATTTATTTATTTATTTTGCTGGTGAGTCTAGCTAGCATTGGATGATAGGCTGAAAGCTTTATTGTTCATATTTGATGCTCAGTTTTCATTTGTTCTCAAAAGATACTGATGTTTTTTGTTTTAGATTTTTTCTTTAATAGCATGAAGTAAGTTTCTTGGGTATCAGAATCTTAAAGCAGATACTACACTGGTGGTGAAAATAAAGACATGGCCTTACTTTTTAATGCTGCACTTTTCAGTTGTGTGAGGGACCTGGGCTTCTGATCTTTCTTCAACATTTCAGAGTTCAAAGAGTCACAGCATGTGTCACCCCAGGACATTGAATACACAAATACACTCAATACCAGTTTTGGTGCATTGAGTCCCTCCCAGAAAGATTCTTGATGCAATCAGTTCATTCCTCAAGGATTTATTTCATTGAGACTGTTTATTATATGTACTAGGCACAGTAGGGACAATAGAACAAAGCAAAAGGCACAACAGAATGGACTTGCTTTTGAGAAGCCATGATTGCTTAGAATTATGGAATTTGGGCCCAGTCCAGAGACTTCAAGGTGATCTTCAGCATATTTATCTTATAAATGAGACAATTGTATTTGACAGATATGAAAGTACATGCTCAGCATCACATGATAAATGCTCTAACACAAGAAAGTTTCTAAATCTCATCAATACTCTTCATCCTACTGCATAGATAACAGAGTAATAACCAGAGTGGAGGTGAGGGGAGGAAGAGGAAAGCATATAAAAACATAAATTACATGGACATAGCCTAGGGAAGAATTCTTGAAGCTGAGAACTATGTATTAGGAGGATGTATGACGTGAATTGACCAAGAGGAATTGGAATGTAATTCACAGCATGAGATATTCACAGACATTAGTACAGAAACGGAGAGAAAAATGATATGTTTAAGAAATAGTAAAAGACCTATACGACTACAGCAAGGTTTTAATCTACATTTATGAGATAGGTTGACCATAAGAAGCAAACCAAATTGTATTCAAAAAGCCTTGGAAGGTAATTGCACAGCAGATACTAATTATATAACTTAATAAATTAAAATTAAAATAAATAACATTAAGTGCTCAAACTAATAAAATTGACTTTACTTTTTAGAAACCAATTAAACATATGAATCCTTTTGGGTTAATTTCATTAAATGTAAGCAAGGCCAAAACAGATGATGAATTTTTAGTAAATATGCTCTCTATTACATACACACAAATGTTTACTTTGTATTTAAAATTCTATTGTAAATTTAAGTCAAACATTATCTTCTGCTTGTATACTCTATTTGCCAATTTACCACTAAGTGATCTGAAGGCTGGCATGTTTCTGCTTTCATGTATCAAGCACTAACATAATTAAAATATTTAAAAGAAAACATATATCATGTTTTGACATTTAAAAACTTTCTGAATAATTATAAACAAGAGTGATATTCATTTCTATTGAAAATTCTTGGTGAATTCAATATGATCATGGATACTTGGGAGAAATAGAAAATTACTATTTGTGGTTTTCAAATACTTTAAACAAAGAGAGTTTATAAATAAAAATAGAATGACAGTGCATGTTTGGGTACTCATTAATTGCCTGTTATCAAAAATAACATGCAAATAAACTAAGATTGAAAAGTATAGAGTTACATGGTATCCCAAGTTCAGGAGATGTGTGTATTTTTTAAACAAAGAATGTACATTTTGGAGAAGAAATTTTCTTATATGCAAGTGTCTAAATACAAGCTAAATCTGAATATAATCCATTTTTCTTAGGTTACACACTATAATAAACTAAAGAAATTGTTGATATATCATTTGTTTAAATATTTAATTTGTTTGCTTTATTCATCCACATTATCCAATAATTGGAGGTGCTCTTAAAATACAGCAGTAAAGCTAAAATTATTCTGCATAAATATAACCTTGGAGCATAGAGCCATGGGATTGGCATTCATGAAATTCTCTTTAAGTGAAGAAATTCTTATATTTTCTTTTTTAAAAACCAATTTTATTTATTAATTTTTAGAGAGAGGGGAAGGGAGGGAGAGAGGAAGAGAAACATCAAAGTGCGGTTGTCTCTCACACACAGCCTACTGGGGACCTGACCCGCAACCCAAGTATGTGCTCTGACTGGGAATTGAATTGGCAACCCTTGGGTTCACAGGCTGGTGCTCAATCCTCTGAGACACCAGCCAGAGCCTTATATTTTTCTTTACTTCAGATTTTACTGCAAATCCTAACTTTAGATTTATTCCTTTTTAAAGGTAATTGAAATATATAACAAAATGTCCAAATATTTTCCTCATATTTTACATTAAGAACATTATTAAAGATTTTATTATGCTAAACTTGATAGAGGGTCAAAGCTGGACATAAATATAAAAAGGAATGTCATATGACCATAGAAAGGAGATCTATACTAAAAATTGACAAGAAGGGAAAAATGTAATTCACTTACATGGCTTCAACATAGTTTCCCTAAAAAAAAGAGATAGACAAGATGCAATTTGGAATTCATCGTAATCCTTTTCAATCTACAATTATATATACGTATATTATGTATATGTATACATTTGTGTGTGTGTGCGTGTATAACTAAGTGAAGGTGTAAGAATGACATTGGTGATGGTGGACAAGACATCACACACATTCTGAGCACAGGAGAAATTTCTATATAGTCATTAGAGCTCAGGGTTTGAAAGAATGTGGGCAAGCAGGATATAATCTTTCAAGTTAAAAAATCTTTATATGAGGTCTGACCAGAATACTTCCAGCCAAGTAATATGAAAAATAGAGACAATTATTGAAGAATATGCAAGAAACATTGTACGTAGGACATTAACATCTCAGTTCCTTTCAAAGTAGGCACCTTGGGACCTCACATAGTTCTCCCAATTGACATCAGCTGCCCTGTCGTATTTTCCTGAAACTCATTGACGGTGTGAAATCTCTTCCTTTTCAAAGGTGATTTTAGTTTTGAGAAAATCCAGAAGTCGTAGGGGCACCAATCTGGACTGTAGGGGGGCTGAGTCACCTGGGTGATTTGATGTTTCACCAAAAAACTCTGAACGAAACATGATGTATGAGCAGGAATGTTGTTGTAATGAAGCTGCCAATCACCAGTTGCCCATAGCTGTGGCTTTCTGAATCATCTGAATAGTTTTTGCAGTGGAATGTTCAAGCTTAATGCAAAATTTGATGCAGACTTGTTGCTCTACTTTCTCAGTGATTTTGACTATGATGACCACACAGCACACCACTCAAGGGTGTCTACCACCCCACCGATGAGTACAGTGAAGTTGTCATTGTTCATGCATGCGCATTCCAGTCCACGCTCCTAGGCTGCCAGGTTACATAGGTTCAGGCAAACTGCTCTCATTATACTAACAATGGCTGGACTATTCCCAGTAGACCTCATATAATACTTATTGCAGTCTTTTATAAATTATATTTGGCTACACAGCAGCACAAAACTTGGCAAAGAAAAGCAAAGTCAACATGTGCATTTGGTACTTTCATTGCAGGAATATTTTTTATTACTTATTAATTTAGCTGTTATCTGCAAATAAGTGTGCATGTTGGAGTCAATGATTATCATCTAAAACAATAACCATTTCCCTCAGAATGTTCTCTTTCCTTTCTTAACTGCATAAATTCCTTTTCTGTTCTAGAACCCTGACCTATCTTTCAATTTCTTTGTATGGAATATCTCATCAACTTCTCCCTTCTCCTGTCTTTAATTCTGTATTTATGAGAAATGAGAGCTTCATTCATTCCTTTACAGTGCCTTTCAGTGAGATATGTGTAAACATATTCCCACTAATATTTCTTCGCACAGCCTATGATTGACACAGACACTTAGAACAGTGTGTTGTTTTTTTCTATATTTATAAGGCTAGTGTACAATTCTCCTTTTATGACCAAACTTTTACTCACATGCTCTTCAAAAGAACATAAATTTTATGTTTTTTTTCCCCAGACATATTTTCACAGACATTTAT
Source organism: Mormoops blainvillei (assembly GCA_004026545.1). NCBI lineage: Eukaryota > Metazoa > Chordata > Mammalia > Chiroptera > Mormoopidae > Mormoops > Mormoops blainvillei. The sequence goes on along the minus strand of PVJD01004306.1, from coordinate 15,473 downwards.
AGAAATTTATCTGATATCACAGAGGAAATATCTAATGCAATTTTTGTTATATATTCCTTTGGAACTGCTGCAATGGAATATATAACAAAAATTGTTTACATATGTTCATAATAGGTATTATGAGGAAAAAGGCAATGTTTTTAATATTTGCATTTATATTTTATTTATACATATATACACATACAAATATATATGAATTGAGAGAGAGAGAAAGAGAAAGGAAATTTGCTAGATCTTATCTGTATATAAAGTCCAAATCAAAAGTGAATTTTTTCAGATAGTTGGGAAGAATGTAATTCAACAAGAGGTTTGTTACAATATTTCTGTTTCCTTCTTTCAAATGGGAAACTTATGCTAAATATTAAGGAAGCAAGAAAATCAGAGCTTCAATCCCTGATGAACAGCATGAGCATGACAGAGCAAGGTTACCTTTGGCAGAATAGAAGGAAAGGGAAGCCTTTAGATTTAAATTGTTGATTGGGTCATCTTCAGGTTCTCTACTGTGCTCTGAGACAAAGTCTTGAGACTTTATTAAATTATTATTAGGTGCTCTGCGAATATGGAGATGGAATGAGTGGTGGCATTACTCATTTGTAGAGATGGATGATGCTGTTCATTCAGTCCAAGGATTTCCATTAGGTCCATATTTCTCCTGAAAAAATTGAATGTTGTATGTGCAATCAGGAATAAACGCACCAAGTAAGAGGCTTCAATGATGTCCTTAGAATGGAACACCATTTCATATGGCACTTAAATCTTCATTACACATACAATATTTTTATACTATACAACTTACACAGAATCAGTAGTTTCTAAACTGTGCCCCATATAAAACACATACATTCAGACTCACTTAGAAATGTCCTCAAAAAAGGGAATTCAGGAAGAATTTGTGTGCAGATGATATTTTAACTGGGAGGATTTCCTACATAACTAAGATGTAATATGTCAACATAATGCAGTTAATGCTAGATTGTGCAAACGTTTTGCAACAGAGAGAACTATTTTACTACTATATTTTTGCTTTACTGTGAAATTTCAATTTTAAAGTCGTTATGAAACATGTTTTCTAGTTTGCTTTATAATGTGGTACTTCAGCTGACTTAGTGTGTGTAGGTCCTAGTTTCTACAGCCTACTTATTCTTTTAAATATTCTATCAAAGAATAAATTATGACAGAAAAACAGACATATCATTATATTCATGCTCACAAAATAATGGTGCCTGTTGTTTTTGTGACGAAGTATGAAGAGTACCTACGCTTGATTGTAGCTACTGTTAATGGCTGTGAAGTCCTATTCTACTAGAAAAGCAGAAGTATAAAGAGAAACATGTGAAATATCACTGAGACATTTTTAAAATGCCCCATTCTATCATTGGCATTAAATGCATTGTTTTTAGACTGAGTATAAAAGAAACTTAATACAAATATGTCACACGGTTATCATAAGGGCCCAAAGTCATTCTCCCTGTGATGATATGTATCTATAAAGAAGAAGTTTATTCCTTTTTCCTAGTAATCAAAAGAATCGAGAAACTAGAATCAGAAGTGGTGTTTCATGTAACTGATCCTGAGTGCCAGCAGGTAGAATGGAATGTGTCTATCCAGTATTGGCATGGCAAAGTCACTAATGAAGCCATCTAGGGTCTCCTGGACTCTAAGCATGAGTGCTCTGTCAATGGGGCAGTGGTGGATTTGGTACCTCTAGCTGTGGATTGTTTCCCTCTTAGAAATGAACTCTTTAGACTGGATTATAAATTTCTACAACAGTGCCAAAGGTATTATGATATATTGTTTTATGTCCATCAATCCCTCTAGATGGCAAGCTTGGGGACAGTAGGCATTCAGAAACAGCAAATGCTCTAAGGGGTAGAAGCTGCTTCATGGACTGAAGAAGAAACCACCATATTAAATAAGACACCATTGTGTCTCATATCTCACTAAAAAAAGGAAAAAAAGAAAGAAAGAAAGAAAGAAAGAAAGAAAGAAAGAAAGAAAGAAAGAAAGAAAGAAAGAAAGAAAGAAAACCTAACAGATAAGAACCTTTAGGCCAATGAAGTTACTGTGTCTAAAAATTTAATTCTTTTGTGGTTTATGAATTATATTTAACTTCTACTTAGCTCCAGTCTCTCAAGACCAATTTATTCCTGCCCTAAGTGATTAGTTGGTTATTTATGATAATTAAAATAATTAACAATATAAAATTTGCCTAATTTACATTATAAATTAGGAAATATATAAAATATTATTTTCCCTTTATAAAGAAATATGAAGACAACACTTGAGGTTTTCAGAGACTTTAGATTAATTTCTAGGTTTTTCTTTGTAAAAAATAAGAAAATTCTATAATATCAAATATAAAGAATTTCATTGCTCAATATTTCTCTGTTATCTACTGCTTTATAAGTGATTTCATGTGACTTAGCTAATCTTTTAACATTAATATAAATAATTGTATTATTCATGCTTTTAAGAAATGCTTCATTGTTTTCCTCTACTAAGTGTTCCAATTACATTATGAAATTTTTCCAACTCTGAATTATTTCATTAAATAAGAAGATGCTACAGGAGGGGCTGATCTCATTATATGTGACTATTTCAATATTGTTTCCACCCAAATGAGTGTTCACTCTAATATATGTCAGATTCTTTAGCTTATGGGTTCATTGTCTCAAATTACACTTTTGCTAATGATGAAGCATACTAATTAAATGTTTTTGTTAAATTTTCAAAATTCAAATTGACTCAGGTTTTTTTTTTTGATTCTTGATATTTTAATTTTCTGGAATGAAAATTGGCTAAGTTTAGCTTGGATTTACAATAAGTGTTTTGCTTTTATAAACCAGGATCTTAGGTTTGTCTAGTAATACAATTCCATGAAATTACTTCCTAATGTGGGCTTCAAAATTTAATATGTTGTTAAATCTATATATTACAGGTTATTCCACAGATCGTTTTTTGAGAGGCATAGATATGGATCAGTAACTTTTTCCCTCATTATCTGTTAGAATCACCTTGTAATTTTAAAAGATACAAATGGCTGAGTCCTGCCTGAGTTCTACTGAACCACAGTACCTAGGCATGTGTAGCACAGGAATCCCAAACCAGGTAGCTGCTTAAGTGTTGGTGATACTCTAAAAAAACCATGCGGAGGACTAGTAGATGGGGACATGTTGTTTATTAATCACATTACAGGGGAGTGCACTGATGGTGGTGAGAGACCACACCTCCTCCAGTCTGAGGTTGTAAGAGGTCCCAGACAAGGAAGGTACGTGTCCCATGTGTGACTCTAAACTACATTATCTCACTGTACATGCAGAAAGAAAGGGTCAAAAAGCATTCACAAGACAAGAAGTTGCTCCCTAAAGGAGGTGATGGAGGGAATTACAACCATTCCCAAAACAATACACATTCTTTCTGGCTAGGAGACCCTGACCAGTCTTCAGCCATGGGACAGAGCCATGTTCATTGATCCTACAGCATGGGGTCCAAATGTGTGTGTGTGTGTTTGTATGTGTGTGTGCGTGTGTGTATAATAAACTGTATATGTATATATAAAATAAATATATATAAACTGTATGTTTTCCATTACCATTTGTCCCCTTTATATTCTCTCCCCCACAATTACCACACTGTTGCCCATGTCTATGAGTCTTTTTTCCTTAATACATTTACCACTTAACCCCACCCCCTATAATTGTCATTCGGCTCTCTATGAGCCTGTATCTATTTTGTTTGTTATTTCAGTTTGTCCATTAGATTCCACATATAAGTGAAATCATATGGTAGTTGTCATAGTCTGACTAGCTTATTTCACTTAGCATGTTTTCCAGGTACAGTTATGCTGTCCCCGAGGAAAAATTTTCTTCTTTTTTACAGTTGGGTAGTATTCCATTGTTTAAATGTCCTATTATTGCATTATCCACTCATCTACTGGTGGGCACTTGGGCTGCTTCTATATCTTGGTGACTATAAATAATGCTTCAGTGAACAAATGGGTGCTTATGGTCTTTAAAATTAGTGGGGTTTTTAAAAATATATTTCCAGAAGTGGAATCACTGAATCAAAATACAGATTCATTTTTAATTTTTTGAGGTATCTCCATACTTCTTTCACAATGGCTGCACCAATCTTCATTCCCACCAGCAGTGCGAAAGTGCTCCTTTTCCTCCACAACCTTGCCAGCACTCGTTTGTTGATTTATTGATGATAGCAATTCTGATTGGTGTGAGGTGATATCTCATTGTGGTTTTAATTTGCATTTCTCTGGTGATTGATGATGTTGAGCATCTTTTCATATATCTATTGGCCATATGTATGTTCTCTTTGGAGAAATGTCTATCCAGGCCCTTTGCCCATTTTTTAAATTGGATTTTTTGTATTTGCTGTTGAGTTTTATAAGTTCAATATAAATTCTGGATATAGACCCCAGAAACCCCTTATCAGATTTATTGGCAAATATATTCTCCCATTCTGTGGGCTTTCTTTTTATTTTGCTGATGGTTTCCTTTGCTGTGCAAATTTTTTTTTAGTTTGATGTAGTCCCATTTGTTTATTTTTCTTTTGTTTCCCTTACCTGAGGAGATATAGTATATAAATTATTGCTATGAGCAATGTCTGAGATTTTGCTGCTTATGTTTTCTTCTAGGATTTTTATCATTTTGAGTCTAACATTTAAATCCTTAATTCATTTTTAATTTATTTTTGTGTGTAGTATAAGATGGTGGCCTAGTTTCATTCTTCTGAACATATCTGTCCAATTTTCCCAACACCATTTATTGAGTAAACTATCTTTAGCCCATTGTATGTGCTTGCTTCCTCTGTCGAATATTGACTAAAAAGGTGTGGGTTTATTTATGGGCTCTCTATGTTGTGTCATGGATCCATGTGTTTATTTTTTATGTCAGTACCATGCTGCTTTGATTACTATGGACTTATAGTATAGTTTGATATTAGGTAGCATTATATCTCCAACTTTGTTCTTCCTTCTCATGCTTGCTATTGCTATATAGAGGTTCCATATAAATATTTGGACTATTTGTCCTAGTTCTGTGAAATATACCATTGGTATCTTGATAGTAATTGAGTTGAATCTGTAGATTGTCTTGGGTATCATGGACATTTTAATGATCTTAATTCTTCCTATTCATGAACATGGTATGTGTGTATGCTTATTTGGATCTTCTTCAATTTCTTTACTCAGTGTCTTATAATTTTCCAAGTATGTATCATGTACATCCTTGGATAGATTTATTCCTATGTATTTTATTATTTTTGAATCATTTTAAAAAGATTTTTATTTATTGATTTTTAGAGAGTAGAAGGGAGGAATAAAGAGAAACATCGGTGTGCAAGGGGAACATCAGTTGATTGCCCCTCTTGTCCCCCAAGCAGGAACCTGTCCTGCAACCCAGGTACATGCTCTGACAGGGAGTCAAACCAGCTGAACCTTTCAGGTCACAGGCTGATGGTCAGTCCACTGAGCCATACTAGCCAGGGTTGAAGCAATTCTGAATAGGATTTTTTTTCTCTTTTTTATTGAATATTTTTATTGTATTTTTTTCCATTATCATTTAGTTCTCCTATACCCTCCTCCCCTCTGCAATCACCAAACTGTTGTCCATGTCCACAAGTCCTTTTTATCTTTTTTCTCATTTCCTCCACCTCATACCCTCCCCCCTTAACTGTCACCCTATGTTCTATCTATGAGTCTGTCTATATTGCTTGTTAGTTCAGTTTGCTCATTAAATACCACAGATGAATTAAATTATTTGGTATTTGTCTTTCTCGGCCTGGTTTATTTCACTTAGCACAATGTTCTCGAGGTACATCCATAATGTCACAAAGGGTAAAACTTTCTTCTTTTTATAGAGCTAAGTAGGATTCAACAGCATAAATGTCCAATAGTTGTCTTTTCCATTCATCTACTGATGAACACTTTGGTTGCTTCCATTATCTCGGTGATTGTAAATAATGCTGCAATGTACATGGGGTGCTTATGTTCTTTTGAATTAGTATTTTGGGTTTCTTTGGATAAATTCCCAGAAGTGGGATTGCTGGGTTGAAAGTCAGATCCATTTTTAATTTTTTGAGGATTTTCCATGCTGTTTTCCCCAGTGGTTGCACCAATCTGCATTCTACCACCAGTACAAAAATGTTCCCCTTTCTCTCCATCATCGCCAGCACTTGTTATTTGTTGATTTATGATGATAGTCATTCTGTCATGTATGAAATGATATCTCATTGTGGGTTTAATTTGCATTTCTTTGGTGATTAGTGACACTGAGCATCTTTTCATATGTCTATTGGCTATCTGCTTTGGAGAGGCATCTATTCATCATACAATATGGCCATGGTAATCAAAACAGCATGGTACTGGCATAAAAACAGATATATAGATCAAAGGACCTGAATAGAGAGCCCAGAATATAAACTTTATAGTCAATTAATATTCAAAAGAGGAAGCAAGCACATACAATGGGCTAAAGATAGTTTATTCAATAAATGATGTTGAGAACATTGGACAGATACATGCAGAAAAATGACACTAGACCATCTTCTTACACCACACACAAGAATACATTCAAAATGGATTGAATACTTAAATGTTAGACCCAAAATCATAAAAGTCATAGAAGAAAACATAGTCAGCAAAATCTTGGACAATGCTCATAGCAATATCTTACTAGATATATCTCCCCAGGCAAGGGAAACAAAAGAAAAAATAAACAAATGGGACTACATCAAACTAAAAAGTTTTTGCACAGCACGGGAAACCATCAACAACAGAAAAAGAGAGAATAAGAGAACACATTCGCCAATATACCTGGTAAGAGGTTAATATTCAAAATTTATAAAGAGCTTACAAAACCCAACACCAAAAACAAACAATCTAATTTTAAAAAAAAGCGAATGGGATTTTTTTCTTACTTTCCCTTTCTGATAGCTCACTATTGGCATATAAAAGTGCAACTTATTTCTACATATTAATTTTATATACTGTTATTTTGCTGAATTCATTTATCAATTTTAGTAGTTTCTTGGTTGAATTTTTAGGGTTCTTTGTATATAGTATCATGTTATCTGCAAATTGAAACAGCTTTACTTCTTCCTTTTTCTAATCTGGATATCTTTTATTTCTTCTTTTTGTCTGATTGCTATGGTTAGGACTCCCAGCTGAATAAGAGAGGTGAAGCAGACATCTCTGTCTTGTTCCCAGTCTTAGGCGGAATGCTTGTAGCTTTTGCCTGTTGAGTATGATGCTGGCAGTGGGTTTGTCATATATAGCCTTTATTATATTTATTTATATTCCCTCTTGCAGAATGGTTTTATTATAAATGGGTGCTGAATTTTATCAAAAAAATTTTATGCATGTATTAATATATCCAAGTGGCTTATGTGATGTATCATCTTTATTGATTTGCTAATGTTGTACCAACCTGACATTCTTGGAATAAATCCCATTTGATCATGGTGTATGATCTTTTTGATGTATTGTATTTGGTTTGCTAACATGTTGATGAGGATTTTAGCATCTATGGTCAAACAGAGTTTTTGGCCAACACAATAAATTTAAAGTGATTATTGACAGATATGTACTTATTGCCATTTATTTTTAACTATTTTTCTCTGTTTGTTTTTTTTTCTTCTTTTTATTCTTCTTAATGCAAGCCCTTTAACATTTGTTGCAGTCTTGGTTGGTGTTAACAAACTTCTTTAGCTTTTTCTTGTCTGGGATGCTCTTTATTTCTCCTTCCATTTTAAGCAATAACCTTACCGATTATATTAGCCTTGGTTGTAGGTCCTTACTTTTCATCACTTTAGTATTTCATGCTTCTCTCTGCTGGCCTGAAATATTTCTGTTGAGAAATCAGATGACAGTCTAATTGCAGGTCCCTTGTAGGTAGCTAACTGCTTTTCTCTTGTGACTTTTAGGATTCTCTCTTTATCTTTAGGCTTTGCCATAATAATTATGATGTGTCTTGGTGTGGGCCTCTTTGGGTCCATCTTATTTGGGGTTCTCAGCACTTTTCTGGACTTGTGTGTGTTTTTCCTTCACCAGGTTAGGGAAATTTCCCATCATTATTTCCTCAAACATGTTATATTCCTTGGTTACTCTCTTCTCCTTCTGGTATTTCTGTGATGCAGATGTTGTTATGCTTCACATGGTCCCAAAGATTTTTTGAGCTCTCCTCATTTTTGAAAATTCTTTTCTTCTTTTTGCTTCTCTGCTTGGGTGTTATTTACTACTTTGTCTTCCAAATCACTGATTCAGTCCTCTGCTTCATCTAATCTACTGTTTATTTCTTCCAGTGTATTATTTATTTCAGATAGTGCTTGCTTTATTTCTCACTGGTCCTTTTTTTTTATAGTTCATATGTCTTTTTTTTTTTTTAGTATCTTTACAATCATTACTCTAAACTCTATATCTGATAAATTGCCTGCCTCCATTTCATTAATTTTTTTCTTCTGAAGAATTCTTGTGTTCTTTCATTTGGGAGCCTCTTTGTGTTCCCATTTTGGTTGCCTCTTTTTTTTTTTTTTGTATTTGTTCCTATGTATTAGGTAGATCTGAAAATACTCTGATATAGTCCTATGTCAGATGTTTGTGACTGTTCCTGGGCAACCTGTTTGGAACTATCAGCAATCCACAAATTCAAGCTCCTTCTGCTGAGCCTGTTTGTGCACAGAAAGAACCAGGATGTGCACCAAGGCCCGTTTTTACCAGCACCAGAGCCAGGAAAAGGTCAACTAAATTCTAGAGGTCCCAGAGATTTGCTTCGACTTCAGGTTTTCTGTTAAACACTGAAATTCTCCCAGCTGTACTCCTCTGCAGCCTGTCTTAAGCTCCACAGGGTAGGGCAAGAGGGATTCCTATGAGTGGGGCTGTTGCTTCCCCTCTGGTTGATGCCACTTGGAGGGTACTGCTTTTCCTAAGAAAGATGGCTTCTGCAGAATGAGGAATGACTAAACACAGGAATCTTGGTGGAGAGAGACCCTCTCCTCTCAGAGCTACCAACACCAGACTCTTGTAGCCCTAGTCCACCCTCTCCTCTGTCTACCAGAGCCCAGGGTAAGTGGCCCAAACAAAATTATGTGCATTGACCCTTTAAGAAGTTCTCCGTGTTTCGACTGCTTCTAACTTGCTGTCTCTCCCTGGGAGATAGAAACCTGGCTGGATTTCATTTGGGTTTCTTTCTCAGGCCTGGCCCTCTAGGCTAGGGAACCCAGCTTGGGGTTTAGACCTCATGCTTCTCAGGGGGGCCACCAGCTGCTAAAATTTCCCTCCAGAACTCCAGCTGTCACCATGGGAGCCCAAGAGCCCTCTCATTCTTCCACACTTCCTACCAGTTTTGTGGTGATGTGGTTTTATTCTATGTTTTATAATGTTTCAGATCAAGATTTTTATAATGAGTGATATGTTGTTAGCGTTGTAATTGAGAAATATATCATTTTATCTATGTCAATATCTGCTATAAAGCTAACTTATTAAGTATAATTTTGGGGAACAGTAAGTAAATATGTAGACCAGAAATGTGACAGGCACAATGGGGTGCACATGTAGAATTAGAATAATATTTCATATTTAAAAAATTATTTTTTGGTTGAGTATTTTAAAATTTTACTGTTTCTCCAAATTTTATAAGAGAATGAAAATGAGTATTAATGTAGCATAATACAATGATTAATTTTAAAATTATTTCCATGATGCACTTCTCTATCATTCTCTAGTAATTTCTCATTAATATTTACTTCCTATTTAGATAAATAGAATACTGTATTATACAGTGAAAAATGAACCAAAACATTTGTCCCCTTTTTCAGAATTTAGTCCTCTGTGTAAATTACTGAGATATAAAGTTTTCCCAATGTTAGGAAATCACTTTGATGTGGTAACATCCTACAACTAGTGTGCTATCTAAATTATGCCAGATATTTGAAATCATGGTTTATTAAAATTTCAAATAGAGTAAAAAATGAAGTAATAGCACTGGTTGGTATGGCTCAATGGACTGAGCACCGGCCTGTGCGCCAAAGAGTCACTGGTTTGATTCTCCAGTCAGGGCACATGCCTGGGTTGTGGGTCAGGTCTCCAGTAGGGGTATGTGAGAGGCAACCACACATTGATGTTTCTCTCCTTGTCTTTCTCCCTTCCTTCCCCGTTCTCTAAAAATAAATTTAAAAAAATAAATGGAATGGAGTAATAGAGATGGATAAGCCAAGACTCAGGAGAAGGCCCAAGTAGGAAGAGAGACAACACTACTGAAACTGAGTTACAGAATGCTGAGTAATGTACATCAGCCTCTTTTAAATGATGGTCATGTTAGGACAACTAGAGTTAAGATTTAAACAAAGGGGTCCAAAGAGATAAGGGACCCAAATAGCCAGTTTGTTTAACTAAAAACAATTTAATGCTCCTTTTATTAGAATGGCATGTAAGGAGGTGGGCAGCTTCAGTAGTACAATTTGCTTAAGTTCAAATAAGTTATTTAATAGAATGTTCTTTGGTATCCTTGCAGCCAAGAAAAAATATGGACTAGATTATAGTTCACTTTGGTTTATTTGTAATATAGAACACCTGTTAATTTTTTTAAAATGTTGATATAAAGCAACATTTGAGGTTGTTAAATTTCAGCAATTTTATTAAGTGACTTGAATAATACAGAGACTGTGTATCATCTTTCAGATGGCATAAGCTCACTGAGTTAGTATGTAAGTTGATCAGGTTAAATGACAGCACAATATTCACAGTTGGTTATTGTGATAGAAAAAGGACTTTGAAATGTGTTATTTATTTTGTAAATGAATCCAAGAGGACAAGTTCTTCTTCTGTTTGTAGTTGCTGAAGTGGACAAGAAGTAAAAGCAGATACTGCAAGATTGTCTTTAACATTTGTTTTGGTTTTTCTCCTCTCTAACAATCTCTGTTTTTTTAAATTCATATATTTAGACAATTTATTTATTGGGATTATTGATATAGACATATCAATAATGTAGATATATCAATAATCTACTGTTAGTTCTACCATCTTTATAACTGTTTTAAATTCATTGTATTTGTTCATTATTTCTTTTGTATTATCATCTTTCTCTACCTTTCTGGTTCTAATTAACCATATAATAAAATTTCATTCAATCTCTTCTTTTATCAGATCAATTACCCATCTTAAAAACATATTTAGTTGTGTCCCTAGAGCTTACAACATACGTTTTTAAATAATGTGAATTCACTTTGAAATATATTATACTGCTTCACCTATAGTACATGTACCTTATAATAGTATAACACCATTTCTCCTTTTTTACATTGTTATTACTCATTTCACTTATCCACCAATTATAATCTTCTAATACATTGTCATTATTTTTGCTTTACAAAGTTTTTCTTATTCATTAAAATAAGAAAAATAAGAAAAATAAGGATTTTATTTTACATTTATTCATTTCTTCTCCTAAGCTCTTCTTTTCTTTATGCAGATACAGGTTTCTAAAGTGTAACATTTTCTTCAACCCAAATAAACTTTCTTAAACATTTCTTCCATAGCAGGTCTGCTAGCAATGAATTCTCTCAATTTTTGTTTGAGAAAGTCTTTATTAGTCTTCACTTTTGAAGGATACTTTTACTGGATATAGAATTCTGGACTGGTGTTTTTTATTTTTGTCAACACCTTAAAAATTGTTCTCTACTCACTTCTCACTTGTTGGGTATCTAATGAGAAATCCAATGTATTTATTATTCTTGTTCTTCCACAGGTATTTTTAAAATTTTTCTTTAAAAGTTTCTCTTTGCTTCTGAGTCTCTGTAGTTTGAGCATGATATACCTAACTGTAGAGTTTTTGGTATTATTTCTGCTTGGTATTCTCTACACATCCTGCATGGGAAATTTGATGTATATCATTCAAAGTTCTTGACCATTATAATTTCCAGTATTTCTTCTGTTCCACTCTCTTTCTTTCCTTTTGGTATTCCAATTACATACTAATTATAAATTTATTTTAGTTTGAGAAGTTCTCATTAACCTATTTTCAAAATTACTATTTTTTCTTCAGCTATGCTGAGACTCCCGATGATCCATTTGAAGATATTCCTTATTTCTGTTATTGTGTTTTTTATATGTAGCATTTCCTTTTGATTGTGTCTTAAGAATTTCCATTTATTTGTTCACATTACCTATTTTTAAATTTGTCTACCTTTTTCATTAAAGCTCCTAATGTAGTATTCATCATAGTTTTAAATTCCCTATCCAATACTTCCAACACTGGAGCGATATCTAAATTGCATTTTGATGATTGCTTAGTCTTTTTCAGATTGGTATGTACATATGTATGAATATATGTATTTATGTCTTTTGCAATGTCTTCACATTTTCTGTTGAAAGAACTGTTATTTTGGGTAATATATATTAAAATAAATAGGCATTTTTAAAATGTAAATTTATGTAATGTGGCTAGAAGTAAGGTCATGTTCAGTCTGCTGTAGTTCAGTGCCAGTGGTTTCCAATTCCAACATGGTCGTGGGTGTAGCCTGCTATCTAGGATTTGAGACTTTCTGTGTAGTGATTCTCAGAAAGTGTATGTATCTCATAGCTCTTCCAGTTGTAATCTACTGTTAATCTGAAGCCTGTAGAGTATGGTGGATGGGGAAGATATTATAATCTTCTGATTAAGTCTCAGTTTTTAAGTGAGCCTATATCTTAGGACTCTGACCTTTAAAAATGTTAGCTACTCTTCCAGTGGGATAACTTTCTCCCCTATTCTTTCCCTAACTGTAGCATTCCCAATTTATTTCTGTAAAGCCCTTCCCACTCTTGATTATGGTTTTTACTTTTTTTTTAAAGATTTTATTTATGTTATTAATTTTTCTTTGACAGAAGAGAAGGGAGGGAGAAAGAGAGGTAGAGAAACATCAATGTGTGGTTGCTTTTCACATGCTCCTGACTGGCAACCTGTCCCACAGCCCAGGCATGTGCCCTAGCTGGGGAATCAAACCAATGACTCTGTTCACAGGTCAATGCTCAATCTATTGAGCTACACCAGTCAAGGCTGGTTTTTATTTCTTAATACTCTCTTACTTGATAGAGGAAGGCTGGTTGTGGCTGGAGTCAAGGAAAATTTACTTCCTCTAGCTGAAATAAAATTTCAAAATTGTGCTAAGGTGAAGTCCTTTACCATGCAGAGAGTAAGATTTTGTTATGGCCAAGTATCTGGTTTACTATATTGACACTTCCCTTCCCTTGGCAGGTCAAAAGGTGATCTTTCTGGATGTTTATCAGAGAACCTGGTGATTTCCTTAGGTGAAGAAAGTGTAGTAACCCCAGAAATGTGTTAAAATTACCATTGAAGTGTTCCTAGCAGTTTATGACTTTAAGGACTTCTGCTTCAGGTGAACAGGTCATGGTTACTATGTCTCTCAACAAGAAGTACTGACCATTTTGGAGTGAAATCTTGAGAAATAAGATTGATTTCTGAATTGTTCATTGCAGTCAAAGTGACTTCAACTAAATTAAACACTTCTTAAGTGCCAGAAATAACCATTATTCATCTTTGTATCACCCAAAACACTTCATCCTGTCTCAAATTTAATAAGCTTTTAATATATATTTCATTGATTTGCTTGTTCAAGCCAATTATTGAAGATAACCAAGATTTCTGTTTAAAGGGAGTCAGTAGTGGTCACACAGTCAAGCCTAAATAATACTAATATCATTTTTTCATAACAGCTTATTGCTTGTAGAACTACTTTACAACCCTTAAGTTGATTGATTCTTGCACTCAGTGTGGGGTGGGAGAGGATTTTTAGTTTCTGTTGATCAATATTTAAGGCTGGTATTTTCACCTCAAATTTACTATGGGAAAAATCGAATATTATTAAATTTTGTTAAAAATGAATTGCCCATTTTAACACATTAGTTAGGGAAACTAATGATAAAGAGAACAAAGTTATTTACACTAAACCCTTCACATGCATACCCATTCATAATTATGCATGATTTATTACAGGTGATTTATGTAATATTTCTTTTATTTTATTTCCATTATTAACTATTGCCTTATATATATTTAAAAGTGAAAATACATCTAAAAAGTTACAGTTGCCTATTTATAATTTGATGAGTTCTGAAACAAACTCTTCTAAATATATTTAAAGCATATTTTAAAGGAAGATGCTTAGCTGAACCATTACTAAGGAAAAATGAAAACATGTGGTAGTTCATTAATCTTAGTCTAGCGGATTTCAACCTTGTACTCCAAATATCAGGTTCTAAGAATAGATTAGTAGCCATATATACAGAAAATAATACATGTGAGCTTTAATCAATTTTACACAAATCTTAAGATCCCACATATTTTCTCATACATTCTCATTGGTCATTTTAAGTAATCTCCACTATACACCAAATACAAATGTTTTTAATTTTTATTTTTTCCCTTTACATTTTTTATTTTAAGCTATTAATTTGTTTTTATAGACAAAGAAAGAAATGTCATTAACAAAATTTTGGTAATATAAAAACTGACTTAAAACTAGAAAGAAACAAAAAAAATCCTCTTTGATATCTTTTATAATTTCCCCATTTTGATTTTTTCATTTAAGGAACAGAAAATGGAAGTTTGGAAAAGTGAAAAATGCAAAACTTTCTCTTCTGTTTTAATTGTTGTTCAACTACAGTGGTCCCTATTTTCCCTTGAGGACCCTCCCACACCCCACCCCGCCCACCCTCAACTCCCACATTCAATCCTACACCCCCATCTTTTTTGTCCATGGGTCCTCTATACATGTTCCTTGATGACCCTTCCCTTCTTTCCCCGCCTATTCCCCTCCCTGTTCCCCTCTGGTTACTGTCAGTTTGTTCTTTATTTCAATGTCTCTGGTTATATTTTGCTTACTTGTTTGTATTGTTGATTAGGTTCCACTTATACATGAGATCATATGGTATTTGTTTTTCACCACCTAGCTTATTTCACTCAGCATAATGCTCTCCAGTTCCATCCATGCTGTGGCGAAGGGTGGTAGCTCCTTCTCTTTCTGCTGCATAGTATTCCATTGTATAAACGTACCACAGTTTTTTGATCCACTCATTTACTGATGGGCACTTAGGCTGCTTCCAGCACTTGGTTACTGCAAATTGTGCTGCTACGAACATTGGGGTACATAGGTTCTTTTGAATTGATGTTTCAGGATTTTTAGGGTATAAATCAAAACATTCAAATTCATGGAGACTGAATAACAAACTATGAAATAATAAATGAGTTATAATGAGATCAAGGAGGATATAAAAAAGTTTATGGACACAAATGAAAATGAATACATAACAGCCTAATAACTATGGGACACAGTGATGGCAATCCTGAGGGGGAAGATCATAGCAATGCAGGACTAACTGAAAAAGATTTTAAAATTTCAAATAAACAACCTAACCCAACATCTATAACAACTGGAGGAGCAACAACAAACAAAACCCAGAGCAAGTA